>JAQQBR010001832.1:9537964-9560328 GCA_030347285.1 Microctonus hyperodae | reverse complement strand
GTGTGTGTGTGTGTGTGTGTGTGTGTGTACATGTATATAGTTGGAAGTTATACAACGAAAAAGTGAGTATATAGGGGTCTTGAGGGTTGGTGAATGCCAACTGAATGGAAAGAGCTTCATTATCGCGACAGCCGGAGCAATTCGTGAGTTCAAATCTGACCTGACTAAGGGTTGTTGCCGCTTGTTCCTTTGCGAATCCTTATTAACGCCCTTGGGAGTACGCTCTGTATATTTCCAGTGCTAATATAGACATTGCTTTCACAACTATATCGTGTATATCTATTTATTAATATAAAATATACATATATATGTATTTATATAAATAAATATTTGGGGCATAGATGGATAAAAAAAAAATTTTTGTATGTAATAAGAATTAGGATAAAGGTGAAGATTATTAAAGGATATGGTTTTAATTTCCACAATATATATATATGGCACTCGTAAAGATATATGTAAATGATTTTCACAAATTGTTTGTCAGTTGGAAATGTTGCCACTGCGTCGGTCTAATATTGATCGTAGCTACTGCGACTTGGCTCGTGTCGGGGACACTTGAATCTCGTTGCCAACTGCAATATCTTCGAAATCCAAATGAGAATATATACTCAACTATACAAATCCATCATAACTATATATTTGCATACAATACATTTACATTTAATATATGTATGAAATTTCTTGAGATATTTTATCCAAATTAACGGCGACCAATAAATTCACAAATCTCGATGGACAATATCTGTCTTTTCAGTTTTCTCAATAAATTATATACAGAGGGCTCATTTGATACACAGCTACATAAATAAAGGTAGCTTTACGTGCAGCTTATATAAGTTTTACAGTAGATCCATTGCAGTCAAATCAAAATTAAACAATTTTCTAATTTGACCAAATTTCAATTTCATGGAAAAAAAAATCATACATGTTTATAAAATAGAGCGATTAAAGGTGAATATAATATATTTCAAAATAATATGTATATATATGTGTATAAATGATAAGAAAACCAAGCATAGAATACGTGAATATACGCGAATATTTATAAAGGTAGTCGAGTTTTTATATATGGATGAATAGGATTGAGAATAATACTACAACCATAGTGTCATAAACAGTCTCAGACTGATATCGGTGTTGACGTAAGCTAACACTTTTTTATACGATGCGGAGAATGTACGAACGTGTAAACGACTTAACGTCCAAAATCCCCCGAGGACATGCGTCTATACATACTTGAAAATGCGATATATGTATCAGCTGAAAAGTTGTTATCCGCCGGTTTCACCAAGATTGCGAGTTTCATCAATTATTTGAATACAAAGGATATCTGTATTATCACGTGCTTTACTTATTTTTCTTCATATGATTTATCATCAGTCATCATTAAATAATAGTCCACATAAATATAACAATATATATACTATTGACCAGTACAGTAAATTATAAATAATATTATATTCGATTGATATACAAAAAATAATACTTATATTTCATTTTATATACATATATGCATGCATATAAATAAAATGTATCAAAGTATGTATGATACACTGTTGAAATATATACAAGTATAGTACGCGTGTGAATAAACTAAATTATAAAATGAGTAGGTATACCTGCCTGTGAGTATATTATATATACGTGATATTGCATAAAAAAAAGTTTATCAAGTTACCTCCGCTGGTGAACTAATTTTTTATGTACATTTAATACAAAAATGTAAATAAGGTCAGGTATATATGTACAATGCTTCCGCAATGTCAACCATTTCTCTCTGACATCGTGGCTTTCAACACAGCCCCCTTTCCTGATGTTGATATATAGATACTTCTGATTTATCTGAAGCGCTCAAGTGATTTTGCTCTTGAATTTCGTAACGTAAACAATTTTTCTTTTCATCACCTATACAGATATATAGATATATATATATACATATTATGTGCATCGACGAGGAGGACGCAAAGTTGTATACCTCGCTAAAAGCTGCTATTCATCGTCCTGTATGTATGTACATTAATATATATATACATATGTTGTATGTCAATTTATCTACGCGTACGATGTTGCTGACGCGCACCAGACATTTCACTTTTACTCCCTCGCACACTCTGCCATGTCGAATAAAAAAGCGTATAATTTCGTGTTTTCGCTTCTCTACACTATCCGCTCATTCTCTTCATCTATTATCACTCTATCTGTATGTATATACATCTATATAGAATATTAATGTGTATATATATGTATATGTATTCGAATCTCGATATCGTAAAACATCCATTCACACGTCGGATTTCGTTGAATTATTAACGCACTCGCTCCACATCATTTATGGCTACTATAAATACAATCTTCAACTATATATACTCTATCTTGTTCTCATATAATATTTATTTCAACTTGACTACTCTACTGTACTTAGATATGTCAGCCCTACTCATGCCTGTATTTTATTTCTTATAGGATCGTTTAATGAAAACTGTATACTTGTGGTCGAATTCTATATACCTAAAAGATGGGGGAAAAAAATTACATTTTATTGACGATAAATATACAATTGAACGGGATTAAATGCAAAAGCCAAAAAGCATCAACGAATTTTGAGCTATATACATATGGTGTTGGCACTCGTGCATTCTCTTGTTCGTACTCATCGGTACGTGACTACCTCCTCAAAGTCTCGTGGGACGTGTTAGCGTCGCACGTGATATCTGCGGCCTACTACACCTGCACCCTTTAAGAAGACGCTACCACCACAAATTATATCTAAGCACGACACTTGAAACTCTCGCCACTTGAATTATATATATCATATTATATTATATTCATGAAATAACTATGAAATATATATTTCATTGCAATCAATTCACTATATCAGTCTCGATATTAAATTAAACTTTGACTGAGATAATTTTGATTAAAATGTAATTTTATATAATTTCATATATTTAATCCATGAATTTTCCGAGTTGATAAGGTTAAAGTTTGTTCATTTCAAACAGACTGTTCAAATTCCAGTGCGTACATCAAGTTGATATATATTCTCAGTATTCTATGTAGATCAAACTGTGTGCAGGGCGTTAAAGTCAAGTGGTAAATCTATCTTGAGCTGTTTATATACATTTATGTAGAATCCGTCGAGTTAGTTTCATGTAAACCTACCAGCTCATTTAAAACCAAAAAGCTAAAATAATAATATGTATATATATATATTTAAATAGTATGGTTTGAAAATTTTATTTTTCCGAAATATATTTTATATTAATAATTATGCCTTCATATAGTAATCTATATTATTCTTCTTATCGTAAAATACCTATAATAAAAAATCTATACACTGTACTTTTTCTCTATTTATATAGTTAATTCTGTTTTATATATCTATACAAGATTAGATGGTGTTTATATATATACACGCGCAGTTTAATGTAAGTTCTAATGTGTACCTGTACGTGGTCCGAGCTCGATGCCCGCAGATTTAACTTTATCGTTTTCTAGGTAAGGTATATATTTGTGTTTTATGGTTGAAACAACCATCGTCTCTGGTCGAATAAACATATAACAATATACATATATACATATGTAAAGAAATAAAAATAAGAGTGCGCACGACATATATACCCGCATCAATCCGTATTTTCTGTCATTATCAAATTACCTAAATGGATCTTGTAGACTATAAAAAAAATTTATTTCATGAGTGAGAGAATTTTTTTATTTACACCTTTATTTCTAATAAAAAATTTAATTCTCTTCAATGTCTAATTTAATTAATGGTCTTTAATAATATATGAATCAAACATACTTTTCTTGCTATCAACCAAAGTATATGAGCTAGCTGATAATAATTCACATTTATTTAAATTTATATAAATACATAACGTTTTAAGTTTATGATTAAATCTATGTACTATAATAAAAAGAAAAAAGATACACATTATTGGTGTCAGAGTGGTTGATAGAAGAACAACAACTTCCGTAAACACGACTGTTTTTACTATGATTAATTATAAAAAAAAAAAAAAAAACAACAGTGCCACTGCAGTTTTGCGTTGACTCGCGGGGACTCATAAACTTATTATGTAATTGAGAATTATATACGTTGTCAGCCGGTTGAGCGTGCATGCACAGGCAAAAATAACGTTGACACATGAATATAATCACGTTGGGAATTATATTCTTTTTATTTCCTTAATATCTCAAATATATTTCAGACAACACAATATTTTTTTCCTTCCATATAATATAGAATAAGCAGAGTAAATTTTTTTACATTTTTTACGTTAGTAATTATAAAAATTGCTTTGAACATATATATAAAGATATTTTTTGGTTTTTTGAGATTGGGTAATTGCATTTAACTTCACATGATGACTCTTTGGGGATTATTTCCAGACCTAAAATTATACTTTAGTCACAACCTCAGAACTTTTCTGATTACCTTCTCGTACAGGGAGAAAAAAAAAGTATATTTAAATAAATTCTAAAGTACTAAAATGAAACTTAAGCCAATCGCTGTATATTAATAATCCCAATTAAATGGTTACTCAAGATCTCAGATGAAAACTAAGTTAATTAAGTGTTGGAGTAATTAAATATAACAATTGTGTTTATTAAAGAATAATTCTACCACGTATTATTTTGGCAATAACAAATAATAATCGTGTATCCTTTAGAAGAATCACAGTCAATATGTATTTAAAACATATAATTTAATAAATATTAAATAATAATAAATTATGTACAGTAATATAACATATTAATTATAAATTGAAAATACAATATACCACGCAAGAAAATTTTTATCCTCTATAGCATCGCTTTTTGTTCTCATATAGTTATCCAATAATTAAACCAATTATCAGGATATTTAATTCGGAATTTTTCAAACAATAGTTTTAAACAATTTATTGGATCGTAGCTGGAATTCGTTGTATATGCTTATGTATAATAGCTGAGCATAAACACCGGAATATTGTTTTTTTTTTTTTTTACTTTATTCATATATTTAAAATCTCCAATAACTGATGAACGAGACGAACAATTTATTTTCTGTAAAAATCTTTACATTACTTGAGTTTTTAATTAAAAACCGGAACAATGTTCACAAATAAATCATATATTCTTCAAATAACCGATAAAATAAAAAATAAAAAAATCTAATAATTAATAATTATGATTATCAATTGGAAAATTAATGAAAACTATTGAGCAATTAGCAATTAGGGGTTGTTTGTGTCCGACAGGTCAATTGCATTAGATTGCTACAGATATATACATATATGCAGGTATACGTGTGGCAGTATACATATATCACCATGGCTAGTGGGCGAAGAGGGTTGAAATGTCAGAGGGTAGAACACACACGTATGTATATATATATATGCACTCAGACATCTCCAATAATAAAGTCGTTATTACGTTACCTACTATACAAGCAACGACGACAAACCCTTTATGGCCTCTAATGCTAAGTGATAAGTACACGAGTGCACCTGAGGGGTGCGAATTACAAAGGGCAAACTAATTCATCAGTGTTTACAAAAATATATACTCGTCCATACACATACACGCACACAATGCAAATACACACATGGTCATATATTATATTCATAAATAAAGCCACATGTTAACCTTTAAATTAATTATCATAAATTAAAATAAAATTAATTGAGATGTAAAAATTATTTCGCGAAAAATTTATTTAATTGGTGATAGATGTGTTGTTAGATATTTTTTTAATCCCAAGACTTTTGAAGTGGCTTGCAAACATTTTTCACATCGCAGGTATGAATTATTACTGGCACGATCGTTGCGCACGACGGCCATAGGTCAAACCACCATGAGGTAATATTCGTTCCTATACATTGGCACGCGAGAGAAGCCGATGGACGGCGGCGCAAATGAAACGCGCGGGTTTCCTGAAATGGAGTGAAGATCGAAATATATATATATATATATTTCATCATATAATAGCGCACAACAGCGGGTGAGTCACGTGCACAGAGTAATTCAAACTCCATGGCTCTCACGGGGCTTCTGGCGCGTTTCTTTGCCTCGTTCTATTTGAATTATACGGAATCGTAACAGTATAGAGAATAAGAACACAATGCGAAAAAAAAAAAATGCGCTCTTGCATCCAATGCTCATATTGTAAATGTACCTGTATCTATCAAACGTATCGATATTGCCAGTCACGTTGCTTTTATTGTTCATGAATTTTCAATGACTTGTTGATATTATCTTCATATATTCGGATATCCAGATACATATAGTTGGAGGATTTTATCACTTTTTATCTCGATTTTGCACTATGATTGAATGATAAAAAATAAAAAAGAAAAAACGTGTCAAATTTCTTTACGTTAATAACTCCAACAATAATGATTTCATATTTGACCAAAATCATTTTTACATAAAGTATTCTATTTTAAACTTGAGTACTCACGATACATGTATACCATAATATAAAATGTCTCACATCCAAGCGGGTGCACAATAAGTATAGTCGTAAAATTGATACGTACCAGCTCAAAATGATAGATATTCATAATGGCATATTCAGGCAAAAATGTTTATACAGTGAATATATATCTTTTCAAAAAAGACATCACACATAAAGATCCTAAATCATTTTTTAGACTTTGTTAAAATAAAATGAAAGAAAACCTTTGAATATCAAGAGAATCAACCCGCATAGAGTGAGACAGAACACGCTAGAAGAATACATTATATATGGCGTCCACAGGAAAATTCATCAATGTCGTGAAAAAATGTAGAAAAATCCAACATGAAAAATTCAGAGTTATCTCAAGTACATTGGGAACGTTGAAAAAAATATTGTCACTCTTTATACACAAGCCCCTCGTGATACTTGCCGCATTTATGTATTTTTGCAAATGAAAATACATATACATAAACATCAATTTCAATTAATGACATATGCAGCAGTACATGCAAATATGAATTATTCATCGATACAGCGCTTTATATATACGTGATATGTCATAGGCATGACTGGTGATAAAAAATGGATAATACAGGCAAATTAATTATATTCAAGTATACGGAAAAAAATGTGTAATACTATAAGCAAAGCGTGAAAAGTGCTCTTCCGGTGGATCTGACGTGTGCGAAAACTCGTCGCACTGCAGCTTGCATTTTTTAATATCCCTGAGTGCTTGCGCTGACGGACTCATTGACACTGCTGCCGCACGGCGTTCCCGATGTCATAATATGGATATTGAAGAAGCCAATGAGGAGGAGAGAAGGTGGTAGATGGGAGCGAAAGTCAGTATATATACATATAGTAGTTGAACTAAATGAGCACTCCATAATCCATTGAATATGTTCTTTTTTTTTTTCAAATTTTTTTTTCTTTATCTTGAGTTTCTATCTAATATAGAAAAAATCCTTATACCTTATCATTTTTAACTTCATATATAATTCCCTTCGGTATGTTAAATGAATATCATACCCATATATATTTTACATAAAAAAAATAACTTGCATACAAATCCGTCAGTTGCGTCGAACAGGGCAATATAATCGCACTTCGATCGATTGAACAAACATATATGCATGCACACCAACATGTATATATGCACACAGATAAATAATATGCATTTATATTTTAATATATAATAGTATAAAATGAAATTTATATGCATAATACGTAAGAGAAATGTTGGCGTCATGCTCAAATGAATCCGTTTATTATAAATCCTGAACAAGTATGTTGAATCATCATCGAGACAGTAGACATACACATATATGTATATAAATCTATTACCACATGAAAATCATCCATGTAGTGTATGTATTATATTGAAATATATATATATATATATATAGTTGAAGAAAGAAATAGTTTTTCGTGCTACGCCACTGGACGAAATATTGATCGAGAGGAGGAAGCAAAAGACCCTTATACACTCATTCTCTCTATATAGTCTACATAACTCTATCTCGCTTTGTGGCTCTTTTAGTCTCTGACGCTGGCGCACCTCGGCCTATCCAACCCTTAGCATGCTCTCTCGCATATTCGCATTGTTTATAGACGTATTATCATGGAAGTTGAGAGCTACGACAAGGCGATAGAGTTCTTATTTGTCTATGAAACCCACGCTAATTCCTTATTAATTTCACGCAATTTCGCGCATGTACTCTTTTTTATTTTTCCTTGATAGTTTTATATTCATTAATTTGTAACTGTAAAATAGAAAATACAAAGAAACTCTATAATATAACAATCGCACGTACCGTTTACAAGAGTTTTCATTGTCAATATCAACCGTATAGTTGCTTCAAATTTAATAGGTGAAGGAGGCAGACGAAAAAAAAATGTATTCATAAGAAAAGGAAGAAATGAAAGAGAGTTTAATAAGGGAACGCAAAGTTAGTGATTGGACAATCAATAAACTCCTGTTATGGAAAACCGGTATTGCCGGGATATGATAACTTATAGAGCAGAGACATTGTGATTTGATTGTGGCATGAATAGGAAATATAGGAAATGGAACCATATCCGTCATTGGACGTAATTCTACATTTGTGTGAAATTATCCTTTGTAAAAAAATACGATTGTACACATATCACCATGAATATATATATAGATATGTATTGCTAAAAATTACTCAGGAAATTTCGGCATTGAATATATTCACTCCAAATGCGGATAAAAAAAAGAGATAAAATAAACGTAAAAAAAAATTAATTCCTACATTTCATTTATGGAGCTTAAAAACCGAATTGATGGAGTATGATTTTTATTACTATATATACGTTTGCATACATACATGAAGCTATATATGTACGTTTGAGTATTTATAAGTCCTTTGAGTTGAAAGTTTTTTATGCGGTCCGTTGTGTGTAAAAAATGAATGTGAAAATCGTTTCACCAAAAATTTTTGCATTTTTTATGAAAAATAAAAAAAAACTTCTCAACCCTATTCTTCATATTTGAAAATTGATGAAACGACGCATTGTTAAATCTTTATACGTATATTTGAGGGTTTTGAGGGGATTTGACTAAAAATTTATCGATATCCGGGTATTGAAAAAAAAAAAAAAAAATTTAATGCAGATAATATTGAGGACTGGATGGGAATATATGTATATATAATTTCCAAATTGAATGGCTCATTTTATTTTATTTTATTTTTTTTTTCCTGCTCGACTGATCAATTTTTGTAGATGATAAAGATAAAAGAGATGAATGTGGAACGATTGGAAATAAGCAAAACATTTGTAATATTATGCTCGCGATGGAAATATACATGGGCAACCATGCAAGTGACGTGAATATACCAACGCTCGAAATTATGCTTAATCATGTATCAATAGTTCCATTCGTAATATACATAGATGTATACTTTCAAAAATGATTCAAGTGATGAATTATAATTTTATCAAATGTCAAAGAGTTTGTTTGTCGTTTATATTTTCCTTTTCCAATTATTTTTATTCGCATGTGAACACAAAATTTTCCAATGCGTGCCATTTGAAAAATAAATTGAATAAATTGTAAATATAATCATTGAGGTGAAATGACTTTTCGATATGTAATTTGGTGGCAATATACATATATATATATATATATTTATATTTATCTATATATGTATAAATTGAATTTTCCAATTGATGACACACGGAGATTGATGCACATAAATTCGATTATCTCTTGTCGAATTCACCATATTTTGTGATAGTCACATAGCACTCAATTGACTGGTGCATAAAGCTGTGTATGTGTGTGTGAATGAGTGAGTGAGACAGTCATAGAGGGAGAAAATTTAACTCGTGCGGAACGTCCGAGCTGCCGTTATATTCTATTATCGCTGGCGTTAAACCGATGAAATAGCCAATCAAAGCCATCTGCATGAGATTGTATAAATTGCAGTATAGTGGTACTTGCTTCTTTAGATAAATACACATTTATATATAATGAAGAAGAAGAAGAATGAAGCATTGCGGAATAAACTATAAGATGTGAAAAATTAAATATACATGTATATATATTCCTTTTATTTTTTCGACTTCAGTAGTATTTTTTCTCTTTTCTCAATGTCTGACGATGATTTTTTTCACTTACAAATTATTTGAAACATATTATATAATTTGTCACTTTACACACGATTTGTAACAACGCTGTTTATTATAGTTATGTATATATAGTCAGCTGAGTGTTTTGTTGCAGCAATGGACGACAGGGCCGAGAAAAAATTATCAATGACACGTACCAGCAAGCCTCGTTAGTAAGTCTCGAGGAGGAGGTTACACTCATGCAGTGCAAATGCTGTAGCAACATTGCAGAAAATTTTTGTTGAATAAAGAGAAAGAAGAGAAGAATGAAAGTGAAAACGTGAAGAAAAAAGAAAAAAATAATTTGGGCAGTCAGCCAATTGAGCCTAGCCAGAGATTTCAATTCAATTTATTCTCCCACGATTTTACAATAAAATTTTGTAAATAGCCCTATAAAATATTATGTTTTCAATATTTTATTTTTTAATAATTTCAATCTACTCAATAATTATTTTTAATATCACACCTCATTGTTATATGTAAGCATAAATATAAGTATTTACCTTGATAAAACTTATAAGATAAAGCTCTCATTCATGTAAAATATCTGTTAATGAACCTATTATTTACATATACATATATATATATATCTATTCAGATACTCAAGTATTACAATACAATGATATATTTCTCGCGACCTCATTACCTTTGTCTTGTTAGTGCCTTCAAGCGCTCTTTACTTTGTTGCTGTCAAAGTTCTCAACAATTCAAATGGGCTTTGAATTCAGATTACATCAAAATTATATCAAGTACATTGAGACGACAGAATAATATTTATAATTCATAAGTGTGTTGTTACATAAATGGATTATTAATACATTGGCTAATAACCGGACTCACGGTCCAATAAATCGTAATAACGATAGCTATGTATAAGAAACGTGGCCCATGTACAAAAAAAAAAAAATGAACAAAAGTATATTACAAGGGACCGGTCTTTCGAAACGGATGAATAGCCACAATATGTATTATTTACACTGTGTAATATACATTGGTCGTTCATCATTTAGTTTGAGAGCACTCATTTACATTATATATTCATATGTATATAGATATTTGCATAAGTTATAAAAAGCTAGGTCAGTAATGATGTTAAAATACCAGTTCGTTAACTCTATTGAGCATTTATATATACAATTATGTGCAGTAATTTTACGATAAATTAAATTCTATCAAACAAATAATGGAAGGTAGAAAAATAAATTATTTTATTTTTTTCATTTACTTTAGTATAATTCTACATCTTTTTTGTTTTTCTTTCTCAATGTTTCTTGATCAATAATATGTAAACTAACATGTATATATATATATATATATACATAAACAATCTTAACTGTTTGTATTCAAAGTTTACAAGTTCTTTGGTAATGGATGTACTATTACTATACTATTCATACATGTGCTATGCAGTGTGAAGCGAGAATACAACAATACAAGTTGGTAAACTAAACTTCAATATATCAGCACACAATGGAAAATGTTCGTTTGATCACCACAGTCGTATTTCATACATCTACATTCATATAAATATGCATATCTATTTGACACTTGGAATATGAATAGTGATTGGTGTGATGCATTCATGATAAATTAATTCGAAATTCGAGACAATGGTTAAGGTGATAAAATCAAATCCCAATAATTTTAGGATAATTATATAGAGATATTTCCAGTTGTGATCTTTCATTAAAATTTTTAATAATGCAAAATAAAATTTTTATGTTATCCATTTTATTATATGAATATTGTATAAAAATTTGTGTATAAACTGTGTATTGAATTTTTATACAGAGGACAATCGTCAATCCTAAAAATGCATTATGGAAGATTGAATAAAAAATAGTGAAAACTTAAAAATGGATTTCCAACACTGGGGTTACATTCACCGATAACAAATTCTGGCAAAAGAAAAAAATCGCCTATCTTGTTTAACAACTTCAACACCCATCTCCATTGTCAGAAGCGTATTGTTGTTAAAAAGGAAATGGACATCAAGTCCAGGAGAGGATCCGGAACGTGGACTATAGTATAACTGCACGCCACGAAAAGAAACTCATCAGGATATATGTACATGAGATCTTGTGTCACACGACATCTTTTCATGACGAGTGAAACGTGAAGAAGCAAGAGAGTATGTATAGAGAGTCACTCTTGTGAAGAAATTCGACACTCGCAGGAGCATATATTCACCGTCTAGGTAACACACCGTCTTAGCTGCCAAGTTTACTTTTTCCATTGACATGTGTGTAACGCACGAAAACATGTTCCAGCATGTTTGGAATTTTTCATTTTAACAAAGTTTTGCATCTACTACTTTCTAGACTTTTGTTCAGTAGACAGTAAACAAGTTAGCATAACGGATGAAGAAGAATGGACGGAAATCCTACAGCCACATGAGCTTCTTACTCGCAAAATGCTGTATAATATTATCTTAGTGCTCACTGTTTGCAACAAAAAATTCATTTAGTTATACCTGCGATAGCTTTCCTTATATTACATGTGTTTGGTTCACTTGAAATGAAAATACAAAAATATAAATAAGAATAGAAAAATATTAATTTCATCTCCAACAATAATCCAGCTTATTATACATCATCTGCAGTATAGTCCATATCTTTCATTATAAATTTCCGTCGTGGAGTAATCACAATTTTGCACGTTCCCTCTCACTCATCAGGGAGCACTCAAGGGTCAACGATCTACCAAGGGAAACCAATCTATTTTGCGCAACTACAACCAGACTACGATGACTATAGCCTATATAATTTTCCTTATAGACCATCAGACAAACTCAATCTTGATTCTTCTTGTTAAATAATAGATGTCCCAATTCCACGTGAACAAGAGTATTTACAAAGCTGCTTCTCAACTTTAGTGTTGAAATATATAAAGTATATGAAAAAAATTGTAATAATATTAATATATGAATGTGCAACATACAGTCAAATTGCTTTAGATGCATATAACTGAATATTCAAGATTCACATAAATTTGTTTCTCACAAAACGTCTGCCACAATTCACAACTAAGCTCTCAATTTCCACAATATTTATGCATAATGTTTTGGTTATCTTTTTACATAATCACATTTAAATTTATAATAAGAAATTAATTAGACTATAAATATTGAACATTAATATATGTATGATGAAATATTCAGTAAGCATTTTAAATTAATAATATTGTCATTGAAAAAAATTCCAGAATTGCTTAGCAGATTCAACTGTTAAATGGGCTAATATAATCAACAGTATAAAAATACGTGCCCTATCTCCATTGCATAAAATTAAATCTGTATAATGATAGAGTTTCTTTAGTAATGTTAATCCAACCCATGAACTAAATGAAAAACAATAAATTCAATGAATATGATAAAAAATAAAAACTAGTCAAATAATTAATTGAATTAATATAATATATTTCACGATTTCTCTCTTTTGATACCGTTCGTTCACGCTTGCATCCTCAATAAAGTAAAGTATCATTCAACTCTGATCCTTGGCCTACTTTAATCACCTTTTGCTATTTATCGAGTTGCCATTATAGACGACACAAAGGTAAATGACCTATCTTTCACCCAATAATTATCTGCATTTTCATTTCGTATAATATTTTTATCTGAAAATTTCAATTTTTATTCGCTTTTATATCATTGATCGTCGTATTTTTCTACAAATTCAACGTTCAACAGACCATTAAAGCACCAATGATCAAAGTGATCCCAAACGTTATTGCTTTTCACCGACTCGTATCATTTCCATAATCCTCTTAAATACATTTGATCCCCTTCCATCTTCATCCACCCTTCTCGCAGTCATTTAGTACCATACTTAATTGTATAATTGCACTCGAAATCCAAGAAATCAATAAAATCCAAATTTATAATTTTATTGTGCTCTATAAATCAATAATAATAATAATAATAATAATAATAACTAATAGTAATAAATAAATGAATAAGAGGCTGACAAAAAAAACGTTGCTCGAATGTCTTGTATTTGTTGCAATAAACTGCCAACAATAAATATAATGTCACCAGACCCATCATACTGAATTATAATTTGAAAACTATATAAAATTAAATTTATATAAAATGCTTGTATTCTAGATATCATTTCCAACTCGACGCACACATCTTGAGCAGTGTTTGTTTACAGAACTTCCACCCATGCACCCCCAGTTCGGCGCGTCGACGACAACCATCAAGTGAATAGTTGCGTCGCGACGTCGTGTCGCCTATTGCCCAAGCTTCGTTTTATTACATAAATTGAAATTGACGCGTATAGATGTAGCACAAATTGCTAAAGTTTGATTTAAAATATATCAATTATTCTTTTTCATAACGTATAAATTAAATATTGAAAGTGGAGAAGGAATATCAACAAGGATTAGTATCAAATTTCGTCCCCTTATGTCTAAAATTCTACCACTGAATTATTTCGATGCAGGGGTGAAAAAAAAAGTTTTATCGATTTTTCACATGATGACTCATATTTCTTTTCATCTCCCCTTGTGTTTCATTTGAATACTGTTATTATAAATGATTGTCAGAATGTCAGTTAAACCGCAATCATTTGAATTGTTTATAACCAAAATGATATAATTGTTTTTTTTTCCTTCAGTAACTTTAACATCATATTCAATAGAAAGAAATCATTCATTGAAAATAATAAAACCATAGGAGAGTACCTACAGCTGGCACTTGATAGAAAATTACTGCCCGCAACCTTATATGTATTGATTATAATATTCACAAAGCCTCTTCTAAAATCATTAAAAAAATCAACAAGCCTTTTTAATGTTGAACTCAAATCAAGCATATGAAAGAATAATATTCATATGTTGTTTAAATAATTTGAATAATAAATAATTATGAATAAGCTATAAAAAATTATAAATATTTATTGTAAATGAAAAAAAAAAAAAAAAAAAACGTTTTAATAACTTTTTATTAAAATTAAACCTATACGACCACGTCCTTTTTCGATATTTTGGACTTTCACATCAACACGCTGACCAATTTTTAGCGTTTCTCCCACCAAAGATTTAACATGAATAAGTCCATTTTTTTCAACCCCAACGTCAACAAATACTCCAAATTCAGTGAGATTACGTACTTCACCACTCAACAAACTACCGACAAGCAAATCATCCATACTCCGTAAACTAGTTCTAAATAATGGTGCATAAACTTGATCTCTAATATCTCCGCCTTTAGCAATTGTCAATCCATCAATAATTATCTTCAAAATTTCTACATTTGTATTAAATTTTTTGGCCAACGCCGCATAATCCCCGCTCGCAAACATTTTAATATTTGATATAAATTCATTGGTACCTAAATCCGCCAAATTAACTTTGCATGCATCAACAAATACATTTGCAAGTCGATAAGATTCTGGATGAATCCACGTCTGATCCAAATAGTTGAGCTGATCTTTCACAGCGGCTTTAGATTTATGAGCCGATTTTGATAAGGCAGTTTCTGGCATAATTCGGATAAATCCGGCACATTGTTCAAAAGTCTTAGTACCTATACCTTTAACTTTCCGCAGTTGATCTCTATTGATAAAGGGTCCATTTTCACGTCGCCATTGAATTATATTTGCTGCCCGTGAATCTGACAATCCAGCGACCCGACGTAATAGACACTGCGATGCAGTATTTACATCAACGCCAACAAAACTCACCACTTCAGTTACAACCTGAAAATTAAAACCAATAAATTATTTATTAAAAATAAAAAAAAAAATTTAATAATATTTCAAACTGAAAAATAACAAAAATATTACGAACTTGATTTAATTTTAACATCAATTGCTTTTCTGAAAGATCATGTTGATACATTCCAACACCTAGAGATTTTGGTTCAACCTTTACAAGTTCTGCAAGTGGATCCTGGAGTCTCCTTGCTATTGACACTGCAGATATCAGATTATAATCCATGTTGGGAAATTCTGATTTAGCTTCATTGCTACAACTATAAATTGATGCACCGGCTTCATCAACAATTGCATAGGTAATGTCACGATTACCAAACCTTTTGGATTTTATGAGATCCGAGAGAAATAATTCCGTTTCCCTGCACGCAGTGCCGTTTCCCAATGCTAACACTGAGCATTCATGTTTGCAAACAAGAGAAATAAGAGTATTGGCAGCACGTAGTCGTGAATTTTCACTTTTTTGATGAGGATAAATGATTGCAGTTTCTAATACGTCACCATGTTCAGATATAGCCGCTAATTTACATCCATTTGTGAATCCCGGATCTATTCCAACAATCACTTTTCCACGAACTGGCTGTATATAAAGTAATTGCTTAACATTCACTGCAAATGTTTCCATTGATGCTTCATGTGCCTTTTCGTTTAATTCATTTTTAATTCGCCGTACAATTGATGATTTTAATGATTTTTTATAGGCTTGCTGAAAAGCATTGACTATAAGTACACGATGAAATGGTGACGTATTCATGGCAGATTCATGAAATTGTAAAATATTTTGTTTTAACATTGTTTCAAAATGATTTGGAATTGTGATTATTGTGGTTATGACTTTTTGTGATTCTGCTCGATTTATTGCAAGAATTTGATGTGGTTTAATGTATTTTTCAGAAATACTCCAATCATAATACAAGGCATATTTATTATCATTTTCCTTTCGTTTTGACGCATCTACATTATCAGTCACTTTAGTTTTTTTAGTTTGTATTTGCATCACAACTTTTTTACGTAATTCGTTAATTTGTTCAAAAGTACGTTTATCTTTGCAAATAATATCAGCCAAAATACTAACTATACCATTTTTTACATGTTCTTCGTCTTGCAAACTTTCTATTTTTGGGTTTATAAATGTTTTTAAGTGTGGTACTTTATCCGAATTCATTATTGCTTCAGCAAACGGGCCCAAGCCAATATCTCTCGCTTTTTGTGCTAATGTTTTTTTCCCTCCAACTTTATATAAAGAATGAATATGTTCCAATTCATCCAATGTCTTCAATGATCTAACAGTATTTTTCAATTCTGCTGTTAATTTACCAGCTTTTTCAATTGATTTTATGACTATATCGGCTTTATGCTTAATCACATTAACTTTATCATAATATTCTTGAATAAGTCTTAATTGATCTGCATCTAATCCACAAGTTTGATCCCTTCGATATCTTGCAATAAATGGTATTGTATTACCATCTTCAAATAATTTTACCACTGTTTTGGCTACATCTCGGTCAATTTTATTAAATTCTAGTATATAATCAACATGATTCCATTCATGTGTATTTTCAGAATATTCATTGTTAACTTTTGATATTGCTTGCGGTTTTAAATCCTTTAAGTGTACATGATCAATTTTTCTCACTGTTTCTACTGGTTGTTCATCTGATTTGTGATCATTTGATCCGTCTCTTTTTAATCTCTTTGATGACACACAACCCATTTCTGATGTGCCAATGTCAGACCACTGTTTTATGGTGGTTTTATTGAGTTTCCTCGACTTCTTCTCCGTATCATCAACATTTGTTTCTCTACGTCGTTTTGGCATAGCATTCACTGAAATAATACAATATTATTACCTTTATAATGGTTTGAAAAATTAAAATATTCAATATTAAAAAATTGTTTCATAACCTTAAATGGATTTTTTTTTAAAGAGAAATCGCAAATATTTAATATAAAATCATATGCAAAAATTAAATTAATTAAAGAAAATACATATACCTGCCTGACAATATTTAATATTTATTATATTAATGTCACTCAATAATATCTTTTTTGAAATTTGAAATAAATTAAAACAGGTAAATCGGTGGAAATTCAAAGACATAACACTGCACAATGAATTTCTCTGAAATTGAAAGACAGTATGAGATAAAGTTTATATAGGCTATGGCGCGAAAAATGAACTCAAATGAGCGCATGTGCACAGTATTTCAAGACAAAATGGCTTCTCAGTGATTCTGGCGAAAAACACGACTATGAGGATAAATGTATATGAAAACACACACATAAATATATGTACATATATAAATATTTTTGTTACTCTATCTGCTCTAACCTATTAATGCCGGAAAAGTTATAAAAGGATAAATATGTCTAGTAAATCATGGAAAATACTTGAATCTCTCACATCTCGAATCAATAAATCACCCATATTATCAGGTGCTATTGAAAGCGCTGCTGGACATGCTCAAGTACACATTACTAATATACAAAATATTGCAACCAAAAAGTATGATACTATTGTTAAGGTATATATATATATACACATACACAATAGTGATTTTTAATTTACGTGAGTTATTAACAATCAATTTTTATCTTGAAATAATAATTTTTTATTTATATTTTCAGCATATACCTGGTACTACGATTATTCAAGATTTAAAAGCTGCATCGTTGGAACCTACAACGCCAATTCCGAGAAAACTTGTTGATTGGTGGAAGTGGTATCAACAATTGACCGGTTTAGAAGATATTGAATTAGCTAAACGTCAAATGATTATTGTCCAAGATAAATTGTTTAATTGTCAAGATCAACGACGAGGCCTTACAAATGAGGCTTCTTCTATTGCCGAAAAATTAAAAGAAATTTATAGTGAACTAATTCAAACACGAAGGGAAGATCCTAAGTATGTGCAATTAACAATAATGGAAAATAAGGCATTACGAGAACAAAGTAGAATAATGTCTCAAATGAATTTTCTGGAAAATGAAGAGAGAGATTATTTTACTCAACTAGCCACATCTATTAAAGAATATCACGATAGTCAAGCTATGAACGCACAAAAGTATAAATATTTATCAATATTAGCTTCTGCTGTAATTGCAATATTATCATTAGGTGGTTCAATGATTTATAATAACAAACGAATTGCAAATGTTCATAAAATTATTGCTGATGGACAAGAAAAAAATGAAATATTATTCAGAGAGCATTTCAGTTCGCTGGAAAAAAGTGTACAAGCAGTTGGTAATTTGCTCATCGATGTTCAGAAATCACCTATAAAAGCAAATGATTTTCCGAGTACAAAATCACAAGAGAATAATAATAAAGAATTATTTTTTGCTAAAGCTATTGCTGTGGGCTCTTTGGGCTTTCTTCTTTATCTTTGGAACAGATAAATGTCTCAATGAAAATTTAAAAATTAATAAATACAAATTAACCTATTGCGAAACGAATTTTATATACATACAGGTGACTCCAGAATACTATAGAATATAATTTAATTAATGTATATAATGTAAATAAAGTAAAAAAGAAAAAAGACTTTAAATATTAATCTATTTATTTACATTTACAATATAGCTTAAATCTCTGTCAGAAAGTTTATAATAATGATAGTTAAAAGAAAACTTTGATATTAATTAATTTAGCAAAGATACCATGGATTATTAAAAAAAAAGCGAAGAAACATAAAAATGGACGTTTATATCATTTTAGTGATGAGTAGTTGATTTTTTTTTTGTATTGTTATAATTGATGTTGAATCATGATGCATCAAGCATAAATGATCAGCCTCAAAATAATTAACTCCATGTTTTTAATTCGACGCCTTCAGGTGGTCGACATTCAACTGTTTGACTGCCTACTTCCGACCAGTTTGTACTCAATACAGTCCCACCAGATTCTTGCTATAAGTATCATAAAGTATTAAAAATTAATACATAAAGATTAATTAATTAACTTGATGGTTTTTCATTGGCTCAATACTCACAAATGATTTATTCATGGCCCTTCTAACTTCATCTGAACCACCGCTATATATTTTTTGAAACAAAGCATTGACAGCTGCATCACCTTCAGGTTTTTCTTCTTCCTCTTCTTTTTTTATTTCATGTTCCACCTTGTCCCAATCTTTTGATTTTTTACTTGAACTTGGATATTTTAAATAATTGCTTGTTTGAAGAAATTCTATTACAAAAAAAAATGTAATAAACATATACATAGATACATATTTGTTTATTTTCCCATTATTGTAATTACCTTGAGGAATAGCTTGGATATCTTCTTGTACGACAGAGCTGCCTTCAAGAACAGTCCATCTTAAACCGTCACGTTTTTTAAGTTTGATTTCAATTTTAGATGGACAAATTTTGTGTGTACAATACTCGGGCATTATTTCGTGTGCTAAATCAAGTTCTAAACTATAATCGCTCCCAGTTGGCAACTTTGCGCCCACACTAAGCTAGAGAATAATTTTACATGAAAAAAAAAAAAAAAATTGTACATTAACCTCAAATGAAATTTATAGATTGTTTGTCATCTATTTGTTACATTAAATCTACTCACTGTTCGTTCATTATAGCAAACTTTAACATTTTCTGTGTTTTTCGCCAAAATTGATACAATAACAGAAGTTTCTGTTTGATACCAATCATGCTTTATTTTCGGTATTGGCATCTGGAAAAAAAAAGGTCATTCTAAATATTTACAAAAATATAATCTCTTCATCATAAATTCCAAAATAAAGATTATCCATTTCATTCATAATCCAAAAAAAAAATATATATATATATATATATATCTCTTATTACTCACTTCATTTTTTCGCGAAATTTCTTCATTTGTATTCGCCATTTTATTTATTGCTCTATATACTATGAATAGCTTCAAATTTCAATATATTTTTCACCCCAATTTTTGGACTCTACGAAAAAGTAACAACAAATAATTACAAATCTCACACGAATAAGACTCTTTTGGTAACTACTAGTTACGTTTAATCTGTTTGGTATTTTCTCGAAGTTTTGCCATGACAAAATAATAATAATAATAACGTACACACACTCTATATATTCTCTTGCCTATAGTTACATAATTACTCACCGATGGCACTATAATTGTTGTTAGGCGGGATTTTCAAATATTATATATTTAACTATTTCACAAAATAATTTCAATTAATATTTTTTAGAGCAATAATTATAAGCTTAATTGAAGAAATATCATAATTATACCATATATTAAATTAACTTTGATTCATGTATCAAAGTATTTATCGATAATAGAGAATTATAAAAATACAATGTTCTTTTACTGTCAATATAATTTATATACAGATACTTCAAAATTTACAAATATATGGCGTCTTTGAAATGTAGGCTGAATAATATTATCATGATGAATATGTGATCAATTATAATTAGTATTTTGATTTTGCATAATAATACTATACATGAAAGTCTATAAATCTTGAAAAAGAAAAATTATTAATTCAAGATGAAAAAAATCAACAGACTAGGTAAATTTTTATGAATCATACACAACTTGACAATTGATAATACTTCTTCATCTTTTAGAAAACAATAAATATTCATAGATTGTGTTTGATTTAAATCCACAATAAAATGATTGTGCTGTATAGACAATTTATATATAAAACCACTGTATCGTAATAGTGTATATTATCAATATTCACGTTTGAGTAAAAAATGTGCAGGCAAGACAGATTTATCCTTGGACTGATGGAAGTATTATTATAACTCTATACACCATATTATCAAATCATGAATCAAGACCACGATGTTTGCGTTTCATACGCGCATAAGGACCAATTTCGGGATCCATGATAAAATCATAAAGGACGGCAGTCCAAGAATCATGATGCGGTAAATTATCGTAAAATTCAGAAGCTATACGTTTAACCTGAAACGATAATTAAAAAAAAAATTTTTTTTGAGCATTAAAAAATATAATATATAATATGAATCTTTGATTTTCAATTTTTATATTAGAAATTGTTACCTGGGGTAATCGAGAGCCAGGAACAGATGGAAAGTCATGATGCTCATTGTGATAGCCAACATTGAAAGTAATAAAATTCAAAGGCCCATAATAACTATATGTTTCATATCCTTTTTTGTACATATAATGCTCTGATATAAAATGACCAGCTACGGGATGCAGTCCCATTGCCATAACTGATCCACATAAAAGATAAACTAATACTTTTCCACCTGAGAAATAATCATAGTAAAATGAAATGGTCACGCATTATATAAAAGCATTTGTTAAATTATATATAAAAATAAAAAGATATCTAATACTCACCAAGATAATACCAAACTAATGCATCAAATGTTAGTTGAATAATTAAATTGATATATTCCAATGTTAGAGGTGCTTTGGGATACGTAATTAACGGTCTAAATGAGTAAAAAAATGGCTGAAGTATAACCCAACAGAATTTTCCAAAAGTTGTACAAAACAATTTAGCTTCTAATAAAGTTGGTAAATCAGTATCAAGATATTCATCTCCTTGATACTATGAAAAAAAAAA
>JAQQBR010001832.1:9527685-9537864 GCA_030347285.1 Microctonus hyperodae | reverse complement strand
AAAAAAAAAATAATTTGTAACTTAATTTATCATTGTACGGAATATTTATAAAATTTATAATACTCTTACTCGGTGATGTTCAAGATGATATTTTTTAAAGCTTATTGATATTGGTAATCCTATGGGCAAATTAGCGAAGAATCCAAATAATCGGTTTGCTTTTGGTCGAGCATGTCCAAATGCAAGATTATGAGAAATTTCATGAATAGCTGATAAATAAGTAAAATATTGTTATTTAGACGTCGTTAAAATTATATTTCATAGCTCAGAAATGATTCACCTAGCATAAGCGAGTGATTAATCACGCCGCCAAAGCAGTAAGCCAGTAGAAATAAAATTGGATAACTCAAATCTTTTACAATAAACATCGATGCAAATTGTATTAGAACCATACCGGTTACTACCCACTTGAAATTAGGATCATAACCAAAAAGTTTTTTAATTTGTGGATATTTTTCTGAAATAATAATATCATATAATTTTTGTATATTATAATTTAACAGTTGAATCGGCAATGTCAATGGTTATAATTTACCTAAAATTAATTTTCGACGTGATGCATGCGGTTCTTCTGTATAAGTCCATTCAAAATCTGTTCTTGATACGTGTTGTCCCATTGTATGAAAAAATTTCCCACTGATTATACAAAATTACTGTAAAATATTATCTCAATACCGACTATAAATACTCTTGGTGTTACACTATTTATTTTCCAATAATTAATAAAATAAAATTATAAGTTAGTCGCATATCCGGAATTCCACACACAACTGTTGATAACTTCACAACAAAATATACATACAAAATACACAACTACATATATATGAATGAAACTATATATATATATATATGAAAATGAAAATATGTATATAGACTAATATGTGACATATTTCAATGTTTCCTATTCCAACAATACCAATTCTAAAATAATTTTCGTTATCTGCATAGTGTGTGTAATTTGTATAACTCTGCTAGCTGATTTTTAAACACGCTGATAATAAAATAATAAAAACAATTATCTACCTAAATACTAAGAATAATTGTGAAGAGGTTAGGACGAATTTATACGAACATATATACATACATATACCACATTATTATTATTTCCGATTTAATATATGAATTTATTTCAGACAAATATTACATGACGATTTGATGAATAACCGGCATCTGATTCTTATATAATCATGAAATTCAACTGGATAAATTAAATGCTTGTGATTATACATGTGAATAATGAATGTAATATTAAAATTGAAAGAACGTAAAGATTTTTGAAAAAAAGATAAATATGAAATTAATTCACAGGATTAATGGAATATTAATGTCAAGTGTTCGTAATATTAGTAATTCTCAATCATGTTTCTCTTTACCACCAAATAGTATTATGAATGTTTTTGATAGACAAGCAAAACTTCGACAAAAAGAACGTGCAGCAGCAGATCCTGACGTGCAACTATATGATTATATCAAAGATGAAATAGGTTATAGATTAGCTGATAGGATATTTGATATTAAACGAGAATTTGAGTTTGCGTTGGATCTTGGTTGTGGTAGAGGACACCTTGCCAAACATGTTTTAAGTGACAACGTAAAAAATCTTATTATGGCAGACATGTGTTCTGCATATATAAATCAAGCTCAATTACCTGAAAATGTTAATGTAGAGAAAAAGGTTTTAGACGAAGAATGTTTTTCTATAGATGAAAACAGTTTGGATTTGGTGATAAGTTGTTTGAGCTTACATTGGGTGAATGATCTTCCAGGCTGTTTCAATAAAATTATTACAAGTCTAAAAAATGATGGTGTATTTATGGCTGCAATATTCGGTGGCGAGACATTATATGAATTAAGGTAAATGACCAATTCACTTTGACGTATTTAATAAAAATTCATAAATAATAATTCTCATAATTGACTTTAAAAATAATTGATAATTCAGAAGCTCGTTACAATTGGCGGATTTGGAAAGAGATGGTGGAATCTCACCTCATATATCACCTTTTACACATATAAGGGATATTGGAAATTTAATGAATCGAGCGGGTTTTACAATGTTGACGATTGATTGCGATGAATTGGTAATAGGGTATCCCTCGATGTTTCAGCTTATGTGGGATTTGAAAGGTTAAAACAATTATTGAGAAACAATTGTATCTATACACGCATTATTGATAGTCATCCATTTTTTCTTTGATTTTTATAGGCATGGGTGAAAGCAACGCTGCCAGAAATCGTACATTACATTTGAAAAGAGATACAATGTTAGCAGCTGCTACAATATATGAGGAATTATACGGTAAAGTTAAAGAGGATGGTGAAAAATATATTCCAGCTACTTTTCAAATAATTTATATGCTTGGATGGAAACCTGATGCTTCACAACCAAAACCAATAGATCGTGGTACTGGTCAAGTGTCATTGAAAGATTTACATAAATTGAATGAAATTATTAAAAAAACGACGAAAATAAAACTTGGTGATGATGATAAATGAAAATTTTATAATTAGACAATATTAAAAATGTAAAAAATGTAAAATATAATTTATTGCATCCAGAAAACAATTTATATTCTTTAATTGACAAACAATAACATGATTCGATAATATATATATGGATAAAATATCTGGAGATGAAATTATCGTAATTCATAAATGCATATTTTTACTGATCTTTATGTTTTATGATACCTTTTTCTATAAGATCAGGAATTTCCACTGCTAGCCAAGGTCCAAGCTGCAATATAAACGTAATATTTAGTTAAAAAACAAATTATCTATATTTAGTTGATAGTGCAAGTATTTATTATCGTACCCCGAGTGCCATAGCATGAGCTATTCCAAATTTCGGAACATTTCTAGCCCATAAAGGTTTAAAATGATCACTCAAGCATATTTTACCACCTCGATACATTTTTGCTGTCTTGCCATCAAGCTCTGGGAGTGCTAATTCCGGAGCTGTTACAGGATATGTTACTGGAATCTAGAGAAAAAAATATTTTATATTTTCCATTTCTTTATCAAATTAAACATTATAAGCAAATTAAACAATAAATCTTACGTCGAATTCCACTTCGAATTCGTACTTCAATAGATTATGAATAAACCAGCATTTTCCAAACCATTTTGTACCTTCTTTATTCGATTCTAATCTGAACCAGTCATTATCAGCTGATTTATTATTTTGTACGTACTGAAAAAATTAAAAAATTTTTTTAAAATATTGATAAATCATAAAATATGTTACATGTGTAATATAAATTTTCATTAATATTTTAAATGGTATACCTTAATAAGCGCTGTGTATTCTTCTTTGAGCCTTTGAACCCACAATTCTTTATCTCTTGGTCCTGCTTTAGTTTGTAATAAAGGTATTCCACTCAAAGTTTTTTTAGTTGATGCGTCTACCATTTTCAAAAATAATTTAGAAATTTAAAATATAAAACACTACAGCATATTAATTTTTTTACAATTAACTATGTATTAAAATGATCGAAAGTCACTGAAAAATAACGTGAAAGCATATCAGAAACAAAACAGCTGGTAACCAACAATCCAACTTTACAACACTCGCGTAAACTGTAGTAGAGGTTAGTATTTATTTGGGCGAATTTTCAAGTGACGCTTGAAAATTTTTATACACATTGTGTATGTATATATGTACAGGAAACGGAATGAATTGAACTGAATTTACACATTATTCTTCAATTCTCATTGCATATATGCATCATCAATGCATGTGTATATTTACAACTTGTAATATTCCAGGATATATACAAGAATTGAAGAGTTTTTCTTTCTATTTATTTAGAAGGTGATTTTTATATAATTGTATTGGATATCATCTGTATTAATTTGGTAAAAAGACGTTTTATATAAGTACATTATAATTGAGACGTGAGTATTACATATTATGACAATAACTTTTTCACTTGAAGGTTATGGTATGTTTTTGATTTGCAAAATTTCCTCTTGAATTTCTGTCAAAAACTTGTTCAATTTCATCATTATATATATGATCATTGAATAAATTACATTGATCAATATGGAAATCGACCATGTTGAATCGGAAAATAATGTTAATACAACAAATAATACTTCGAGTCGTGACGAAAATCATTCAAAAAATCAGAATGAATTCCAAAAGCCTGAACAACATGCACAAAATGCAAATTCAATGATCGAATCATCACCTGAAACCCCGTTCAAAAAACCTGTCTGTATTATTGGACCACGACGTGGAAAATTAGGAACATTACGTTGTGTAAAAGGTACTGAATCAACAGCACTTGCCGCTGCTTCCGATGCAAAAAATCAAGATAAAAATGAAATAATTACTGCGACAGAGGCTTCAAAATGTGGCGACATTAAGTCGATTCCAAATCTAAAACAGCAGTTATCATTACCCTATAAAGAACCATCATGGGCAGGTATTCCTAATGATAAATACAAAGTAGAAATTTTAAAATCAGGCGTTATTCTTGATACCATTAACTTGAATGACAAAAGTTTTTATATTATCGGAAGACTACCTGAATGTGATATACCTTTGGCACACCCAACAATCTCTAGATATCATGCGATTCTCCAGTATAGAAGTGTGGGTGATGAAAAAAATGGTTCGGGGTATTATATATATGATTTAGAAAGTACTCATGGTACTTTTTGGAATGGATGTCGCATTAAGCCTAAACATTATGTAAGGCTTCATGGCGGTCATATGATTCGATTTGGTTGTAGTCAGCGTAAATTTATATTTCAAACACCACCCGACGAAGAAGAAAAAGAATCGGAATATTCTGTGACAGAATTGAAGGAAATGAGAAAATTAGAGCTGCTTAAGAGGGAGCAAGATGAAAGGGAACGTCAGGAAGAGGAAGAAAAATTAGAGCGTATGAGACAGGAAGAAGAAGAAGCTAATGGCATCGATTGGGGAATGGGCGAGGATGCCGATGAAGAGTCAGATGCGGCGGAAAATCCATATGCCCTCACAACTAATGAAGAACTATTCTTGGATGATCCCAAAAAGACATTACGAGGATGGTTTGAACGAGAAGGATTTGATATGCAATATCAAACTGAGGAAAAAGGAATCGGGCAATTTCTATGTTGGATCGAATTACCTATAGATAATATTACAGGTCGACCCATTAGAGCAGAGGCACTTGTTAAAGGAAAAAAAAAAGAATCAGTTATTCAGTGTGCACTTGAAGCTTGTAGAATTTTAGACAGACAGGGCTTATTACGACAAGCAACACACGAAGGGAGAAAACGTAAATTGCGCAATTGGGAGGAGGAAGATTATTATGATTCAGATGAGGATAATTTTTTGGATCGTACAGGTACTGTAGAGCGTAAACGTGAACAAAGAATGAAAAATGCTGGTAAATTGGAAGAAAAAGCAGAGACTTATACATCATTAATTGAAAAACATTCCGATGTTGTTAAGAAAATAACGGAAATTCAAAATACTTTGAACAATCATGAAAATGCAAATAAAAATACAACGACTGATGATTCTAATGAAGATGCTTTAGATGCCTTTATGTCTAACTTGAGCTCTGCACTTTTGAATAAGACTGACATAATACAAATGAAACGTCAATTACAGCATTTACGTAAAGAACAAGAAAGCTTGGAGAAGCTTATTGATATCGTTAAACCAGCCAATTTACCATCACTGAAATTACCACAATCGATCGAGTCCATAGATAAATCTACTGAGAATTATATGAAAATATTTATAAATTCTAATGACAAACATCAGCAACTTGGAAAAAAAGAACAACGCCTTGTACCAAATAAAGGCCAATATGGATTAATTAAAAAGGAGGAGTTAAACACTGTTAATGAAGCAGAAATAAACAAATACTATGATAATGTCGACGAAGCACAAATGGAAATAAGTATTCAGCCCAGCCAAAGCACTGATAATGATGAAAAATTAATAAAAAATACGGGAAACGATACCAATGTAAAAAATGATGAAAGTGAAGCATTGAAGAAAAAAAAAAGAAATTTACGAAAAATGCAACACAGAGCGGACAAAGTTGCAAGCAAGATTGAAAAGACTTACGATGAGAATTTGTATAAAGAAGATTATTCAATGTGGATTCCTCCTGATAATCAAAGCGGTGATGGAAAAACTAGTTTAAATGAAAAGTTAGGATATTGATTATGATCAAATATCATACTGAACCTGATTAGAAATATGTATTTACGGAATACTTGTATAATAGTGTATATACATATATATTTTAATTGTATTAAAATCAATTTTATAAATCCTACAGATTCTATTCAACATTGTGATTTATGTTTAGCCCCTCCAACTTTACTTAATTAAGTATTTGGTATGAATAAGGAAAATTATAAATGCCATTCATTTAATATTTAGAATATCTTCTTATTGACCTCCATTGCTTTAGTTTTTTTTTTACATCGATAACATTCCTATTTTTAATCTTCTCAAGTATAACTGGAGTTTTTTTCTAAACGATATTTCATTAATGCATTTAAATACATTACTCTAAGATGCATAATTGGAGATAAAAATAGAGAAAAAAAAAAGAAATATATATGTATGTATACAAACAGTTTAATAACCATAAGATTCATCAATTTATTTTTGTTTTCTTCACTTGCTTTGTTCGTAATTACAAAACATATTTAATTTATTTATGACCATATGGACACAAGAACTACTTAACATTGATCGTATTATAATTAAGAAAAAAAAACAACGACATTTAGAAATTTCCTATTGCTTTCAATCTATGCTAGCTTAAATTTTTCAATATAATATGAATAATTTGCGCTATAACATGTCGAAAACATACATCAATTATGTACTATTTTGTTGACTTGTAGAAAATGAAATGAAATGAAATATCAAATGAAAAAATATCATTTCGGCAGAAAAAAAAATATAAATTTAGTTAATATTTTTCATTTTTCTTTATATGAGAGTGGAAGCAACATGTGCTATTTATACTTCCAAGTTATGCCGAAATTTTTCACTGAATACGAATCGAGTAACTCCAGATATAAATGGCGTGACTCTCAATATCAAAACTTTGTTAACTCCTGCACAACATACATGCGAATATTATAAAATATACCGGAAAATAAATGTCTTAGATGTATTTAATTGATTCCTAATTATTATTAATAATGATCATAGACTTTGAAAATTTTCGCATTATGCGTCATGTAGTGATAAGGAAAATATTAATATTTTACATAATAATTATAATGAAATTAGAATGTCAGTTTGAAAACAATGATGTGCCAACAAAAATATTTCAATTAAAAATATTTTAAATATTTAAATATATATATGTAGATACATATACTAAACCAAACAGTCTATATTTTTTTATTTTGATTCGGGATATATATTCCACGATAAAATGTCAATTCAAAAATGGCACAAAATAGCAATATGCCATTCTTGATTGTCAATTCCAATTATCAATGCCATTTAATATTTCACAATCATATAAAAATTCATTGAAAGATTCAAGAAAAAAAAATACTTATGACCAACTATTACCGTAAACATTATAACATATTTTTTCATGGAGTTGATTTGATATTAGGTAAAAATGGTTGGCAAGTGTCAAGCACGCCATTACTAATACGCTTATTGTTGCTGTTACATTTATCATTAGTTTTTGATAATAGAAGGCCATTTGAAAGGAATTGATTTGTATGAAGTGCAAGATTTTTCAGATGAGTTGTTCGAGTATTATTACCCGATATACATAATGGATCACAATTCTCATCTGGCAATACTGAATTACGTACTCTATCTTCATTGTGCTTATCGTCGTCATCGTCCGATGAGCATAAATCGACTAGGATGATTGTCTTGGATTCTGTAGGTTGTGTTTGGGTTAATCGTTGGATTGGTCGTGATCGAAAATTTGCTACTACGCCATTTTTCAAATTACCGATCAAGTTATTTTCGTCAGACATTAACTTAGTTGAATTAATTGATGATTGATCTTCTAAACATAATGTCGATGTTTCAAGAATCGTTGTTTGCGAGCGAGGACGATAGTGTGAACTTCGTTGGCGTATTGGCCTTCGATATTTCCACGGATGGCATTTCAAGTCTTCAAGTTGTATATCAGTAAGTCGCTCAAGACGAACTATCGTTCGTCCACATGCGACATAAAGTAATTGTGACTGTATACTCAATACTGAAAGAAATATTAATATCTATTATTAATTGAAAGGATGTATTTAAATTCATTAATTTTTCCATTTTACTTACCGGGTTTATGTTTAACTACACCAAATGTATATTGGTGAACATGATTATCTAGGGGCAAATTTTCTTTATTTGATTTATATGTTACGACCCATCTATTAAATTGAGGTATTCTGTCAAGCCACTTGGGCCTGTTGAATTTATTGAGAGGCGGTGCACTCATGTACCGTTCCATTTTATCAATGCGCTCTTGTTGCGATTCCTTTGACATTGGCTTGGTTTTTTTAGACATTGCAATACCAGCAGGTGATGAAAATGGTATTGTTGGACAACGCACAAAATTAACTGACGTTCTCATTCGTCGTGAACTCCGTTTTGGTTCAAAATCACAAGTTATTGTCATTGGTGATTCTAATAATTTTTTTTTTGGCGGTTCATTTCCCGTATATAAATTGAAGTAATCCATAAACTGATTTTGACTTAATTCCGGTTCATCTTCAACAACCATTTCACATGGAGTATTCGTCCGCAATGTTTCACATGTATTGATTGATGCAATGCACATCCTTTCATGATTCTGTAATAATTTTTTATATGAAACTTAACGATGATAATACATCATAATATTTATTTATTACCTTCATTTTTTCCAAATCTCCAAACTCAGCATCACAATTGTCGCATAAATAAATTTCTTCCATTTGGGGTTGTAATACCACAAGCGATGATGATGATGTATGTGCTTTTTTTTTTTGCGCTTTTTTATTTTTGGTAGTAAAATTCGAATTAGTATTATTGTGAGATAATAACGATCTTCTTGGGCTCTCGACCACTTTATCATAGTCCTAAAGGGAGAATAAATAAAATTTGATGTACTAAAAAACAATTAACATTTTTACTATATCTATGGAAATAGATAGAAATTTGACAATTTATTATTCCTAACCATATTTTCATTGCGGAATGTTGCTAGTAATTTTCCAGTACTTTTATGATAAAGACTCGTTGTCAAATCCCAATTGTTTACATAATAAATTTTTTCACGTGGATATTGTGCAAGATATGAACAAAATCGTAATAAATATTCACTTTTATAGTAAGTGTAACATTGGAACACCAGTTTCTTCAAGTTTCCCATCCAATTCTATGAAAAAATTGAGTGAAAAAAAATAGGTACATAATTATACAATAACAAAACATAAGTTTATATTTAATATATGCAAGTGATATATGAACGTTACACTTTAACACTATTCATAAAAAATTTCAATATATATATAAATTGATGACTTATCAATAGTTCTAGTCTATATCCTATACATATAATTAAACTGTAGAAGATTTTTGTCCGTCTGTCTGTTGTGCGGCTTTCAAGCAAAAACTACTCGACGGATTTTGATGAAACTTTTTTTGTTATATAGCTATTAGTCCTCGGCAACACATAGGCGATAATTTATTTTCAAGATCGGAATTTGTTTCTCTATAAATTCCATTTCTGCTTTAAGTAAAAATACTTTAATATTATATTTAAGTACAAAATAGTTATATTATCTAATATTAATATACTCGAACTCTGTAAAATGTTTATATTGTAGTTGTTCATAATAAATTTTGATTTGAATTTGAATCTACGCACGTTCGAACGAAGTCGCGGGCACAGCTAGTTTAGTATAAATAAGGAATTACTTTGTCACCATTTTACATAATATGATATAATGATACCGTGTTAATTGATGCTCGCGAAAAAATAAAAGAGTTCCTTCAAACTTACATCGCCGAGTATTTTTGGGCGAACAAATGGAATTGAAAATTCAACTTCTTTTGGCCACCATGGGGGTTTATCAATGAGCCGAGTTCTATCATGGTTTACAGAACACAGTACCATGAAGGTTATAAATTTTTCCAATTGTGGCTATAATTGAAGAAATGAAATATTGTTTTAGCTATTACAATGAAAAAAA
>JAQQBR010001832.1:9481317-9507228 GCA_030347285.1 Microctonus hyperodae | reverse complement strand
AAAAAAAACCAAATCATTGTCAACGTCAGTGAATAAATTTATAAAAAATTCATAAAATTGTATTATATACTTTGAAGTGGTTCTTTGTCAGCAGTTGTTTGTACAACAGTAGCTCCACCAGTGGAGTCAACAACTCTTATCTCTAATCGTCCAGCAACAGCTTGTTCCTCTTCATCGGCTGCGAGTGTTCCTGTTGCCGTTGCAGTTGCTGAAAATGCCACAGCTGGAACACTAGCACGCCTATGCTGTGGACTTTCCTTTGGTTCATCATGTCGCATTGCAACATTCCACATTACATCAACTTCATAAAGTAAATCATCAAATGCAGCTTGTTGAACCTAAATAAATATTATTTTATTTTTTAAAATTATATATTTAAGATATATGAGCTGAGTTTTATTGTAATAAATTTGTACATACGAGTGGTGCCTCGAGATGAACACGAACATGCGGCGCCAGCGCCGGTACACTCCACGCTCTCGGCAATGCTCCTTGAAGCTCTGGATAATTTTCTATACCAGTGATATTTAAACATCTGTGTGATGTTGTACCTGGTCGTGGTGAGTCCTCACTTATTCGCGAAAGTACTGTTTGTACTGTTGTTAATGGTGCTTGTTGCAGTGATGCACTTGTTGTTATGGATACTGGTTGTATCGTCGGGCTTTTTACGTCATGACATCCAACCGTTAAACTTACAACAGGAGCAACTGCTTCACTGTCAACTGTGGACTACATATTCATGGTTTTATTTACGCCAAATTCGCATTTCATCGTTGATAAAACTTTAATTACACAGATACGCATTTATGTTTGTTATATAGGTGAGATGAAGCCAGAAAAAGCAATGTAATAGCAAAAAAAAAAAATTATTATTTGAAATTCAAAAAAGAACATAATCAAAACCAAAATTTTGAAAATAAATTTTTTACATTTTTTCGAATTTTCAACAATGTAACAATAATCATGGATTTTGTACACTTTTTTTTGGAAGCTATGGCAGAATATGCAGTACGTGAAATAGTAACCCATCAGAATAATATTCAGTAACAATGTAATATATAGATGAGGAAATAAGTAATAATAAAGAAAAAAAAATATATATAAACATATATACATATGATATGAACAAGCAAACGCTATAAAATCAATGAAAGCGGTGTAGTAGAGCTTTTAAGAATCGCAGTGCATCATTGAAGTGAGGTGTATCAAGCGGAGGTGCCGATATAGACCGTAGGTGGCTACAAAAGTCAAACAGGATTTGTTTTGTCAATAAATAGCACATAAAATAAGTATAAAATTACAGCGCTCAACTAAAAATTAAATGGTAAAATGAATTGACAATGAAATAATGTGTTTATTAGAAATGATTTTTCAATGATTTATTTAGTTTGAATATTATTTTTATGTGCATTCTGACCTAATGATGCATTGCGTTAAATAAGTGAAAATAAATTTTAGAGTTTTAATGTAAAGAGAAATAATAATAATATAATTTTACAATTAATTACCTGAAGAACAATAGCTGTTGCAGCAACAGCACCTTTATGCTCTGGACTCTGTAAATTTTCACCCTTCCATTCATTATCAGTTTCCTCAGAATCGTCGAATTGCGATTTCCATTGTGAGGCAAGTGTTAGTCCACCACCTCCCCTTGTAACTTGTTGCAATGCTGATACATTATCGTCATCAATTTGAGCAAATTGTGTAATAGAACAATCTCGCATTGCCGAACGACCTGTTCTTGCACGTCTTCGTGGTTCACGACGTAACGGTTCGCGTTGTTCAGTTACAGGACTTTGATTTCCCGCTTGTTTTGTATTTGTCACGTCATAAGAGCAATAGGACGCATCAACATCAGTTTGTATACGCGGACTTGGTGGCTCACCAGAATGAGTTGTTTCCGGGGGCGGTACAACACGTAATCTTGCAAATGTTGCACCACTCGCTGATTTACGAAGAGGTGTCGCGGCATTGATCACTGGTTTTGAGCGTGGTACTTCAGAAGCTGAACGTGCCGATGCCATTAACGCATCACCTTCATGATCTACTGGTTTCTCAACTGGTGGTACAGGTGATTGTGGCTCAACTGCCATTGACACTGCACGCCGTTTTTTCGGCGAGCCTGAAAATAATAATAATAATAATGATGATAAGCGTAATTAAATTGTCTACTTTGTATGTTTTAATTAATTAATAAATAATCTTTTATAATCACTTTGTACGGGGGGCGTGGATGCAACTTGTTTTCCGCCTGGTTGATGTGTATTATCTGTAAGTTGTATTGTCGCATTACAGTTTTTATCTCGACCATGATTGCTTATTGCGGGCGTAAATGGAACAGGTGACCCATCATTACCCAATAAAAGTCTACATAAACTCTCTATATCCATGTTTGCCTATGAAACAAAAAATTATTGAATCAAATAAAATTCAATAAAAAATCATAGTATATTTTATAATCATATTTTTTTCACAACTTACTTCCTTCCTATTGTCTGGTTCAACATTTTCTTGATTATTAGTATCGACATTGGGAGTTGTTGGCGGTTGATTGATTGTAGTTGCTGTTGTAAGTGCAGGCGGTGCTGTAACTGTTGGTAATGATCTCGTTGTTGGTAAACCTTCATTGGCAATTAATGGTCGTTCCCAATCATAAGGATCATTTAATTTTACACCACGACGTTTCATGCAACGTTCAAATAAGCCAGCTAACATTGGGTAGTCTGGTTTATCCGCATACTGCAAGCTCTGTTGGATGATAAAATTAATAAGAACAAATCATTTGATTATTGGAAAATGGCAAAAAAATAACAATATAAAGAATGAAAAAATTTCGTTCATGACGCATTAATTTCTCAAATATATATTCCAAATACGACCTTGCGCTCTTTAATCATATTTGAAAATTTTGAATGTCAGCCAAATATTACTGTCTCTAGCGTAGTATCATTTAAGTATTTTTTTTTTATTCAAATACCTGAATGTGTTCAAGGAAGAGACGAAGATCTGACGGAAGATGCTTGAGCAGTAAATGATGATCGTATTTCTCTTTCAAAATGCCCACCTAATAATTGGTACAATATGAAAAAAAAAACTTGTCATTAGATAATGAAAATACATACAAGAATCATCTTACGTTTATTTACTCACCTGTTCTTTATCTTTTATTTTTCGCCATGGCAATTGTCCATTAACAAACTCCACAAGCATATAAAATAATGACCATAAATCATCATGTCTGCCCATTTCTTTATTTTTGTGAGCATTTACGGACGCATAACGAACAGTACCACGAAAACCAGCGGCTGCACGTGCCGGGCGTACTTCACCTGTACCAGTTGTAAATTGTCGAGCCAGACCAAAATCTAACATGTACACAACCCGTGAATTATATGGGTGACGTCCGATAGAAAAATTTGACTGAAAATTAAAAATATTGATTTGTCAAAATTCATTATTGTAATTTAACATTATAATTATATAAAATTATGGAGGCATGTATTTTCATTTCTCCAGCAAAATATTTAATCGATTGACAATGTTACCCACGCGACTACTATGCATATAAATATATATTTGTGTACTCATCTCCAATATGTATACGTATATATTTATATGCATCAACATAATATCTACAAGGTTACATTTTTTTACTGCATATAAATCATTCTTTACTCTGTATATTTTTGAGAAAATCAAGTAAAGTTAACTCATATCATTTACCGGCTTTATATCTCTGTGAAGGAAGCCAACTTGATGTATACTTTCGATTGCACGTAAAATTTGAAGACCAAGACGCAAAGTTGTTGATAATGAAAAGGCACCACGAGGTTGTGCACGTCGCAATTCAGCTAAATTTTTTCCTTGAAGCTGCATTACAACATAATTGAATCTATCATTCCGACCACAACCTATGAATCGACAAACGTGATCTTTACCTGAAAAAAAAAAAAAAAACGTATTAATTAACATAAAGAAATTTTTATTGTTGGATTAAATTTCATCTAATATGTATTGTTAATTGTTTTACCCTGGAGCTTTTTTAGAACGGCTACTTCCATTTTGAGTACTTGCTTCGGTTGCCTCGCTGATTCAACTTTAAGGGCAACCTGTTCCTTGGTGAGCAGATCAAGTCCCTCATATATTTCACCAAAACCACCACCGCCAATTTTTCTCATCTGATAATCAAATAGAGAAAAAAAATCTAATATTCAGACCAGGTTAGTATTTCAACATTACTTCATTATGTTTTCTAAGTTTTTTCCATTTTTACATCAAGTACTTTAGATACTCTTAAATGGACTTTCATTCTAAATAGATCTATACAAACGTTCATAAATGTCGTATGTAATAGATATATGATTACCCAATACAAAACCATTTTACTTTAATTGGCTATGACTTGAATTGTCAGCCTGCAATGACCAAATTAAAGAAAATTACAGCATACATGCGCAGTGTCATTTTTAATGAACTTATTATTCACGTATTTATTATTCACTTGCCGTAAATTTAAACTAAAATATTGAATATAACACAAATCAAGACGGTCGGCATTGACATTTATCTATCAGAAAAATTTTAGCTTTTGTGATATGGTTAATCTTTATATGATAAAAAATAATATATACACACACAGACACACACACAATTGTATTTATGCAATTTATATTTATTAAAATTAAATAATACAAATGAAAATTAAATAATCTTACAACTTTCCATCGCTCCTTGACCACATGACCCGGCTGCAATAAATCCTCACTCGTCATCGTGATGTTATTATTCTGATCAGTACTCTCGTCGCCTACATGCCTTAGCACCAATTTTCCTGGATAATTTGGGTGCCTGGAAATGTACATAAATTCAATTTTCTACAATGGAAACTTGTGTACAATGTGACGAACCAAAAATTCAACAGTTCAATAATTGTTATTTAACTCTTTTCCCCTTTTGCTCACCCTTGCGTTTTAGTACTCTCATCCTAAGAGCTGTTTTTGAAATTTAATTATAAAAATCGTCATGATATGACACGCCCTAACATCGCACATTAAAAAAAAAAATAATTTAACCTAAAAAATTATTTAATGGTGTAATAATAATAAAAAAAAAATCATCAATAAACACGGTCCATTTTAGGGAGCCATCATTGCGCGAGCGGGCAAAGGGTGCAGTAAGTTACACTTCGTATAGGGGGTGATTTTCGATGTGACTAACACCACCTATCTATACACACATGCATACACATATACCACTCACCACCCCCTGGACTTGCGTTGCCTGCAGTAAATTATTCAACTGAATACTTTCCCTTACTGCTGTTCATTCAATCAAAAAATGATTAATTGAAGTAAATTATTATTCAGGAAAATAGTACGAATGAATAAAAAGATTATAAGAATAAAAACTGTCAATATTGACATTATCTAATGCAAGGAGTTCTATAAAATATATATTTTTTTTCAAGTTCTCACTCAACTTCCATTGAATGTTAGGTGATTAAATATGTATATATATAGATATGTTGATAGATTTAGCAAAAGACATTCATTGAATCCCCACGCAATCGCTAACACGATCCAAATATAATGACATCTTATTTTTACTAACAATGTCGTCTAGTAAAAGTAATAGAAAAACGAGATGAGCAACTGCAACAAAACTATGAGAGTTGAGATGTAAGAGAGACACGATTATTTATTTCTTACCCCCCTTTTACGTAGAATTTTCAATTATTTTGATTGTCTCACTAGAATCTTGACGACTTTTGTACTGTCTCTACAAAAAAATAAAAAAAAAATTTCCTATAGAAATAAATATCTAATTCTATACAACTGAGCTTACTTTCAATTCTTATAATTTAATCACTGTTATCACTCATTTCTAATAGATAAACTTTTTTTTATTATTCCTTAAAACCAAAGTCCTGACAAGTTTGTCTCTACCAAAGATCGATCTATCTCCGAGACTTGGTGTTCGCGCGAGGAGCGCACGAAACCCCGTCGTCGCCGTCGCCGTCGTCGTCGTCGTCCAAGTTCGAACGCCGATGGAGCGGCCATCTTCTAACCACACACGCGATTGGTTGGATCGTCGTACGATGGCGGCACCCACGCGCACGATCGATGGACTTTACTTGCCATCTCAAATACAATGAAATAAAAAAAAAAAAAAAAAAAAAAGAATTCGAGTGTGACTAATCATGACTACTGCGTGAATTGTGAGGATTGAGAAAAAAGTCCTAAGAATTAAAAGAGAATGGAGGCTGGAGAAATCATGAGGTATATGTAGTTATAGTAAATATCAATGATGCGTACCAGTGCACCTACTACGACGTGATAATGTGCACATATAGGACGTATAAATGTTAGTTCAACCTTCACTTTATCCTTCGTGTATTCCACAAACAACGATGTAAACTTTTTATGGGCATCAGTATATAAGTTTCGTTTTCTTTTCATAAACACGTATAATGTGCTTAGTACATGCAAAGATATTCAATATATATGTAACTGAAAAAAAAAAGATATGGCGCAATTCAAAATTTATCGCGCGAAATTCAAATATTCCTCAGATAAATTATAATGAAAAATGAATTTTTATGCGTCATTCCATAAACTGTAAAGTTTTATTTATATATATTTTTTATCGTAAAAATTATAACATGTACAACATCGATTTTTTCATATCATTGAATAGGCCAAATGATCGCGCATGATTAATAACACTGTGGAAAAAAAAAATTGTAGGGGATAGGGAAACAAATTTAGAAAACGTCTCTTTTCTCTCTCTCTCTCTTTCACTCTTCCTCCCTCTCTCATTCTCACTCTTTATGTTTTTTCCTCTTGATCATTCTCTCTTTATCTTGCTGCGTGCTAGAACCTACTATATCAAATACAACAATGTATTTAGAGCGTACATTTTTGTATTGTTTTCACATCTACCTATCTAACGTTTACCTATACACCTATTAAACTTATATTTGTATATAAAATTATTTGATTTTCATATAAGTGCCATAAAAGTTTTAGCTTTCATTCGTGATTTTTATCGATCAAATATTACAACGACCAAATTAGTCATGTAATTGTAAAACAATAAGGATTAACACCTGCTAAGTTGTGGGTCATTTCGATCTTTAATGCAACTCGCCAAAGATAATGTGCAATCATGCATACCATAATACCAGAACACGTACTCAACTTACAGAACTTGACATCATGGCCAAGTAGCTCATGACAACAAGCCAATGCTAAGTTTTTTTTGGGCTACAAGTTCAGGTCATATACAGATAGGAAATAATAATGATGATAGTAATAATCGTGAAGATAAGAACGATACAATATACAATTTTCAATGTATAGGTATTTTGACCGTGAATAAAAATGTATATTTATAATAAATCAATAAATATATAATGTTCTTAATCAAACCGGCACGAATATACATAAAACGTATACATATATTTCATAAATAATATATATTTAGATTATGTGTATGGAATTTTTTTCTGTCGTAATTTAATTCAATTGTTTATTATATTTACGATATAAATATTTGTAATGTATGTACGAAATGATATACGCGTGAGGTAAATTTACCGGTATGAGAAAAAACATTGAGGAAAAACATAAAAAAAAATAAATAAATAAAAGTCTGCCAATTTTTAATTCTTTGACTTCTCCCTCCCCGTGATTATCAGGAGAGAAATATTGATGTAATTTACCTGTGTGTTATTGACAATCTATGTTTTAAAAAAAGTTCAAGTTTTTTTTTATTATCAGAAAAAAATGTAAGGTTATATATTATCGATATTTAAAAGTCTACAATTCTATTCACTATAGAATTTTTGAGAAATCATTATATTTACCAATATTTCAATAGTAAATAAAGTTTAGTAACGGTGAGACAATTAAATTCAACCACAAAACAAAATACATTGAAAAGGATACTTTGATTAATACTTGAAAAAAAAAAAAAAAAAAAAAAAAAATGATTTTGAAATAATTTAATAAATAAACAACTGCCAGAATTATTTTATCAGGAGCTGAAAATTTATAATCACGTACCACTTCATAATTATTGTGTTTTGTACACGAAGAGCAAATTTAGCACTATAATAATGACAACTAAGATATGTTGGTAATATAAACATAAAACACAAAGGCTTTAAATGTATATCAAATGAGTCGCGAGGACATGTCAACAATAAATGTGAATATCTTTGCGGTACATCGAGGTGCACGGTGAACTGATGCGACCAAGAAAACGTTTGAGAAGAAGAAGCGTTTAGTTAGTTGGCCCCCAGTAGCACAGCCCAAAGAGACACTCGCGTTACGCCGGTAGTTTTATGTGTGGATATACACTTAAAACTGGCATTGACTATTGAGCTGAAAACTTGAACCACAATCGTACTTTTGTTTTTCCTTAACGATATATAAAGATAATATATCTAGTATCATAAAACTATAAAAGCTCATTTAATATCAATTTTCCAACTATGTCATCAGTATCTTCAATTAAATTCCATCAAACTTCACATGATCAACAATATATATTTCTCTCAATGATAATATTTTCCTTGTAGCTTAATTGAAATAATTAATTAAATTCTGAAGAGCGATATTTCAAAACAATAACAATATTGCGATGTATACAACAAAATAAATAGGTATGCATATATAAGAAAGGAAGACTATATAGTTGGCAATTCTGAAATTAAATCGGCGTCTTGTTAATATACGTCGTGATAGTTATTCTAAGCTTTAAACGTTTGCACGCGACCCAACACAACCACGTGTATGCGCAAACATCTCGTTACCATACTTTTTTTTTTATAACTAAACAATATCTAATTGATAAATATTCATAACACTGAGAAAACAAATTTTCATTTATGAAAATATTATTTTATTTAATTATTTAGAAGCTGTAACTGGTCTGCTACTTTCGATGGTACCGATGAAATTCATGATAAAGTCAACCATATAAACTGGATAATTAAAATACGTTCAGCATGAAAGGAAGTATAAATAATGTATATATAAACACACACACTTGTTGTTCTCTTTACAGCATACCAGTGAATACTTGCAGTTGGATATTTGTATGTGGTGGTAAATGACGAGTTGCATTAAATGAAGAAGAGGAAAAAAAAACATACAATTCATGGTGATGATGATGATGATGATTATGATAAAGATGATAGTAATATACAAGAGGAAGAAATATATACAGAATTATAAGTATTCAAAAGTGGCTGGGCGTATCGTGACTACCGCCCCCGCCTTTCACGAGGTTAGTCTATTTTAAAGTATTCGTTAGTGTGATCCAATGATATTTCCCAAGCATATATAGTACTTAATCGTTTGAATTACAGGTGATTATGAGAAGAAAACACACGACAAAGACACTACTTTGTAATTGTGTAATGTCCAGATGTATGATATACATATATTTGTATATATAAATACATGAAATCATAAATGATGAGGCGCTTGACGAAAGGTTATTACCCGAGGTATTATTGAGCTTTCCTATATTTCACTAAAAGCCACAGAATCATCTCGTTTGCTGACGTCCACTTTGGCATTCGATCAACCGAGTGTATTGTTATATACTATACATATATATGGAATTTTTTTACATAAAATAGATTATACTTTTGTATATTGGCAGTGTTCTATTGATTTGCTACAAGTGTGTGGGGAATTAAATATTTTATAATGGTTAATATGTGTACATAGTTTTTGAATTATTGGAGCAATGCCCGAAAAATAGTTGAACGTGTTAAATATGTTTTTCAGATTATCTTTTAATCTATTTTTCTCAGACTGTCAAATTAAATAAATAAAAATACAGCTCTGTCAAATTCGATGAATTTATTATTATTTTTAATAAACGGTAAAATTATTGCTAGTATAAATTGATGACAAAACAAATAGGTAAAGGAAATAATCATCGTGATTGTGCCCCTTTATTCTGCATAGGCACGCATATATAGGTAAATTTTCCTATAGTTTAAACTTTCCCTATTTTAAACCCGTCTGTGGCCCAGTTAATTCTCTCACACTTTCTATTGCTCCGCAGAGATCTCAAAATATACCCTCGTAGCCAGGTTTATACCGGAAAAAATATACAACAGAACAATATTAATTTTTATATTATTGCTTCACAATTTTACATCATACTTGTCAAAATGAAGATGTAGCATATAAATAACTCGCAGATACAGATATGAATCGATAAATAAATTATTATAATATTATATGTATGTATACAATGTATGAATTATTTTTATGTTTTAGTGCTTCTATTTTAACGTAAAGCAATACTATATTTTATTATATTGATTTAAAATAAAAATAGAGACGTAAGATTTGCTCAAAAGTTCTATGGCCTCGTCTGCTACATCCATAAATGTATTAATTAGTTGACCAGTTGCCAAGATGAAATATCAATATAGTGAGTTCGTCTTCAATGATGTTTGCTACATAATATATATATCTTTATAGTATAATCTCCAAATCATTAGTTTATTACGGACTTTTGTCTTAATATTATGATCATTGAAAACAAAGAAATATAAGATAATTATTTAAATAAACTATCAACAGGGCTTCCATCATCTTGTAATACAATTACATGTGAACACTAATTTTAGAATGTGAATTTATTTTATAAATTCACAATTAATGAAATTAATAAAAAACACATTAAACAATTGTAAATATGTTTACAGAATCTTCCAACTACTGTATGCAAGCTAAGATTTTAATTAACTACCACATAGTGATTTATTATCATTTTGGTATTTTGGCATATGAATAAATTTATTTGAAATTCAACATTTCCTCTTGCCAACAGAACGCGCATGCGCGTTACGCGTTATATTTTAAGCATGATAATGTTTCTAATATTTTGTGCTGATGTGTGATTTTATACATGTGTTATGTAATACGTAAATTTATAGAATGATGAACTTGTCAACACATGCATATAATATAATTAAGAATAAGAAGTATGTACATAGTGAAAAAAGGATAATGCTGCGTGCGCGCGCGCGAGAGACATTATGAAGGTTCATAGGAGGGCGCCACATTCGACGCCCTTCGTTTGACATTGATACACACTAAACACTTGAGGCTTGAACCATCCTATCGTGAATTTTCAATCGACGTTACGGTAAGTCACTAAATTACTCCCCATTCAGACACGTGCTTACATTTAAGTTGTTAATTACAGAAAGAGTTTGTTAATCGAAAATTTTATTACAAAAAACTTAGTGTTGAGTTTGTTGAACGATAAAAGGCAATTATGGCGTTGAATAAATTAAGCATTGATAAGGTGGACCTTACCGGCAAAAGGGTCTTGATTAGGTACGTGCAATATCGATTTTATAAATTATTGTCTACTAAATAATTCAATAAATAAATATAATTGATGATTTTTTGAGCAGAGTTGACTTCAACGTACCATTAAAAGATGGAAAAATTACAAATAATCAAAGAATCGTTGCTGCTTTGGACACTATAAAATATGCATTGGAAAAAAAAGCCAAATCAATTGTTCTTATGTCACACTTGGGTCGGCCTGATGGCACGAAAAATCTTAAATATACTCTCAAACCAGTGGCTGATGAGTTAAAGACACTTATCGGAAAGGATATTTTGTTTTTGGATGATTGTGTGGGCGCCGCTGTAGAAACTGCATGTGCTGATCCTGCACCAGGAACAATTATTTTATTGGAAAATCTGAGGTTCCATGTTGAAGAAGAAGGCAAAGGTGTTGGTCCTGATGGTGCTAAGGTTTGTTGCAATAACATCTAATTATTATATCCATTTAAAAAAAATATGTTGTTTCATTATATATTTAATATTATTTAAGGTTAAGGCTGACAAGGCTAAAGTTACGGAATTCCGAGCATCATTGAGAAAACTTGGAGATGTTTATATTAATGATGCATTTGGTACTGCTCATCGTGCACACAGTTCAATGATGGGTGATGGTTTTGATATTCGGGCAAGCGGATTTTTATTAAAAAAAGAACTTGAATATTTTGCAAAAGCTCTGGACAATCCGGATAAACCATTCCTTGCTATTCTTGGTGGAGCTAAGGTTGCAGATAAAATTCAATTGATTAATAATTTATTAGATAAAGTAAATGAGATGATAATTGGTGGAGGAATGGCATATACTTTTCTTAAAGTTTCTAAAGGAATGAAGGTATGTCATTATATTATAAATAAATATATTTTAATTTAAATTCATTTTATCAGTTTTTTTTTAGTATATTAATGCTCATTTCAGATTGGAAATTCCCTGTTTGATGAAGAAGGTGCTAAAATTGTTAACGATCTCTTGGAAAAAGCAAAGAAAAATAATGTACAAGTTCATTTACCCGTTGATTTTGTAACTGCTGATAAATTTGCTGAAGATTCAGCTGTAGGTGCAGCCGATGTCACATCTGGCATTCCAGACGGTTGGATGGGACTCGATGTTGGACCTAAATCCCGCGAATTATTTGCTGGTAATTAAAATTTTATAAAAACAATATGTGCATAAATATATTGATCTATTTTTGAAATCAATTTAACCATTTTTCAGAACCAATTAAGAGAGCAAAAGTTGTTGTTTGGAATGGACCGGCTGGTGTCTTTGAATTTGAAAATTTTAGCAAGGGCACTAAGAGTTTAATGGACAATGTAGTTGAAACAACAACTCGAGGAGCCATAACAATAATTGGCGGTGGTGATACGGCTACATGTGCAGCTAAATGGAAAACTGAAGATAAAGTTAGTCATGTGAGTACGGGCGGTGGTGCCAGTTTGGAATTACTCGAGGGTAAAGTCTTACCCGGAGTCGATGCACTTTCGCCATCATCCTGAATTGTAGCAAATTTAATTCTCATTAAATAAATAAAACTACAATAGCGATGTAATGAATATAATGAAGTGAAAAATTAACACAGAATATAACACTATTCAGTGTTTTAATTTTCACAGTTACAATAACATTCTGAGAAATTCACTATAAAATGAATAAAGAAAAACATTCACGCATTGTGCTATACATGTGTATAATGTAATGAACAAATAAAAAGTAAATAAAGTTTTCTGTTAGTTATGGTACAAAAGCAGCTGGTAATTAATGTGTTCTTCCTTCTATCTACTAATATGTTATTTATATAAAATTCATTGCTTTTCTATATAGTTTTGATGATTAAACATTTTTTCACGAATATATTACATGATATTACAATTTTGTGGGTCAATACCAGGTGGAAGCATTGGATTACCCTCATTATCCATTTGAAATAAACCTGTTTGGTCTCCAACTAAATCTTCAGGTGGTGCGCCATAACTTTGTATTTCATGCATTAGCTTCATTATTTTATCAAATCGTTTCTTTTTAACATCGTCAGCGTCATCATCTTTCTCTGTTTCTAATTCATCGCAGACCTTTAAAAAAATTTTTTACTATTATATAAAAAAAAAAACGATTTTCACACGAAAATAATTAAATGAAAAATAAATGAAATTACCTTATGCATAAGGTCTAATTGTTTATTATACTTCTCAATATCTTCAGCTGAAAATGTATCTTTTTTTTCATTTAACCATGATGGATATTTGTCAGCTAATTCTTTTAACGCAGGATAAAGAATTTCTTTCGACAATAACGACTGCATCATTCCTTGCATAAATGGTAACATGTCACCACCGGATTCACCAAGCGATACTGAACCAAACATCGCTGCCAAGTCGGCTTCATTAATCCCAGATCCTGCATTCTAAATCAATTGTAAATATATTTAATATCATATTTCAGAGTTTGACCAAATAATATATTTTTGATGAAAATTGAAAATATTGACCTGCAAATTTTCGGATGTGACTGATATGTCTTTTAATGCTTTTGCAATTGCTGCCTGAAATTCAGCACCTTCACCGCTATTAACTGCTTCAGAGCCGCTGGAAATCGCCGTAGCCACTGTCTGTGCCATTTTCTGCAAGGAACTCCCCAACTCGCTGTTATCACCTAGATATAAAAATAAAAACAAATAAAAATAATAATATACTCTTATAATATTTTATTGGATGTATAAAATTTTACCATTTTCCATAAGAATTTGGAGATTTTCACCGAATTGTTCTGCAGTTTGTTTAATAAAGTCTTGTGTCCATGATTCGTCTGTGGTAATTTCTGCAGATTTTTCATCTGCTTTTGGTGTCTCTGTCACGACTACATTTTCTTTCTTAACAATATCTTCTGATAATGTGTCAAAGTCTGCTAATGCACCTGAAACATAAATTTATTGTAGAATGAAGCTGTGTGTCGGTTGTTATATAAGAAGAGACAAAGATAAAAATATTTGTAGGTTATATTTAACCTACAAAATATGACAATTATTTTCATTAAATGATATTGAATAATATTCATTAGCAGTAAATATACACTTACTATTTAATAGTTTATCTAATTCTGGATCTGCTGTTTGATTCATCGATTTATCTTCATTTTGTTGGGACATTTTCAGTTTATCACGAATTGACTATTAAAGCTATCAAAGATAATTTTATTCAAATACCATTGCAATTTGCAACAATATATGTACACAATACACATGCATATGTATAATTAATATAATAGAATAAGAGAACTCTCAATATTCGTATGCGCCTTGTATACATACATTACATACCACATGCATCTCATCAATATGTAACTCCATTTTATTAGGTATGTGGTCACATTTGGTACTATCATTATCCGGTATGTATATATGTATGTATTTTTTCAGTGATGCCAATATACTGGCAGGAACGCGTACATTTAAAAAAAAAAAAGTACTCATGAATATACAGAGTTGCCGAAGAAGTTTTCAGCAGAGAATAGAGGAGTGTAGGCTAGTAGAGTTTTGATACAGACTATTCGTCAATCGTCAGTGTAGGAAGTAGGAAATTGGATTCATTGGATTGGGCTGAATGAAAGCTAGAATCAACCAACAACATCATCATGATGTTCTCGGTTGTATTTTAAATTGTTTCCCATGAATTAAATAAACGCTAATTTCAACATAATATATTAGGAATAAGTATGCAAATTATCCACAATTGTGCAAGTAGACGTTTGTCATATTTTTAATTGAAATTAATGAATTTTTATGACGATTGAATCGAAGAGGTAGCAAAATTAATTTTTTTATTAAAATGGATCAAACAAAGTGTACACCCAGAAAGGGATCACCAAATTCCGAGCAGTCATTATCAACGAGTCCAGTTATTTATAAGACTCCATTAAAGCAGTGCAAATTTCGTCAAAAAACTTCATCAATATATCAAGGTAGCATGGGATCATTTACAGTTCTTGCCAATCATATAACACCAAAATCTGGTTTAACAAAATTTATCGCGAGAAATCCTTTTGATGCTGATTTAACAAATAGATTACACTTATCTGTAATTAGTCCAACGGTATTTAATAAGGTAAAATTGTATGAAATTATTGAATATCTATGAAAATAAATTGTATTTATTTTCATTTATAATTTTTGGTTATAGGTTTCACCTAAAAGTCAAGACTCACCATTTGCGTGGACTATTGATGAATTAGCAACAATAAAACCGGCAAAAATTGAGGAATCCCCTATGCAACAAACGCATTACAGTGATCCTGAAATTGAAATGAAAGCCCAAGAAGCTATCAATCAATTTTTCAGTCAAAATTCAATTCATCCAAGTCCATGGAATGAAAAAAGGGAACCTATAAAATCCTTAATATGCATGACACCAACTCGTAAAATTGATGGTTTAATTGCAAATAACGATATATCAAAAACGACAAAAGATTGTAAGTTATTATATTAAACTATAAATTGAAGATTTATTATGAATTATCGTAATCCTTGTTTAGGTTGGTCACAAACTGTATTATCACTTCCGCCTGAATTGCCCACGCATGTGGAAGAAGCATTGGCGCCATATTTCACTTTTACACAGGATCAAAATATTGATAATGATGATGCTAATTCAAGCAATAACTCTTTAAGACGAAAATTATTCTTTTGTCATGATGAATCTACTGAGGATGAATGTTCATTAATATTGTCGCCTATAAAGGGTGACACAAGTCCACCACAAAGTGGAATGTTTGCTCACGGCACCCCATTAACGGTAAGTCATGTCATTTTTTAAATACTTTGTATCATTATAAATGTTTTTTTTCCGTCTGTCTAATATAGAAAGGCACGCTGGCTTTGCAAAGAACTTACGGAACACCTTGTATCAATTCTGAAAACTTGTCGCCACCGAATATGTCACCGATATGCAATTCACCTGGTGATATGTCATGCCAGAGTATCGGATCGCGTTGTAAATCAGCTGCGCGACTGGATTTCAATGGTCATATGAGTGTCGATACGTCATTTGCGGATAATAATGATAATCAAAAGTATCACCAGGAAGATGATGAAGGTAAACTTGATAACATAGTTCTAATATTTTATACAATAAAAAAAAAATGTTTTTTGATATTCAATTAAATTTTTTAATCATCAAGGAAATAATCTTGATCATGAACAAGAAAATGGAAATGGAGGAACAGAAAAATCCAATGACACGATTGAAATGGTGTCTTTATTACACGAGTCAACGCCGAGTAGAAAAACGTCTGGAAATAATTATAAAATATTGGGAAAACTAAAAGATGCAGTGGATTGGTATAAAAGTGTGTCCAATGAAAATGATAGTGGTCAAAGAAATATTACACTCATTGGATATTCCGAACAGAGTGGTGCATTTAGTATTAATCACGATACTGGATATCAAACCTGCAGCATGAATAATACTTCGGCTAATCCGGATAATCGTAGTATGACACCATCAAAAAAAGCATTCAATTGGAATGAACGCATTAACGGGTTATCGGAAATTAACGAATCAGATGCCAAAGGATTGCGGGACTGGCAGGAGAATATTGAAACTATGATTAGTTCGACGCCATCAAAAAATATACGACAGAGAGAATTGTAAATTGATGAAATGATTGAAATTCAAATTTTTGCTCAATTGAATATAAGATATACAATTAGTAATTACATTCAGTTGGAAAATTATAAAAATTTATTGTTGATAATGAGTGAAATATTTGTAAATGAAAAAATAAAAAATCTAATGAAACACGTGATTATATAAATAATGCTAGTGAATTTATTAATCAGCTTTTTGTAATAGGGAAATAATCGGAAGTAGCATGTGCAATTGAGGTGAAACAATGTGTATTTTGAGAATCGATCACTGCCTTTTTTCGACTCTTATAATTAATTATAAAATATCAACTAGAAAATTAGATGATTAGTCATTTATTCAGTGAATGCTACGTTCTACATCCTCATAAATAGATGTCGAATATTAAAATGAAAATTCATTAATATATGTATTATTATTATTATTACTGTATATTTCCAATGTAATTATTTTTTTACGCTTTTAATTAAGACTAATGTGAAAGTGTGGGTTATTTCTGGAAATTCTGTATGAATAAAAATAATTTTTTCAAATTTTTAAGTCATTATTTCAATATCTATAGAGAGTTAATATTATTTAAATTTTATCGTTATCAATATTATTATGCATACATACATGTCGTCGCGGCGGCGTATGAAATCATTATAATATTAGATAAATTGTAAAACAGCTGACATATCAGCTGTTTATTTGAGGTTATTGACCAACTTCAAAACTTTAAAGCTGTAATAATCGATAAGAGATCATTATTTTGATGAATACATTATTTGTCTAAGTGTTTTATTGAGAAATAGATGAAGATTAAATTGAATCGCGATGATTTAAATTTTATCTGATATATTACCTTTAAATATTGTTTGATTAATTTTCAATGTGGATTCTTAATCTAATATCAAAAAAAATAATCCAATCGTATTTATGATGGTCAGTGATAATAATGCAAGTGAATTTATTTGCTCTGTATGTGGAAATAAATTCCAAAATAAACATCAATACTTTGGACATTTGCAAATTCACAGTGGTGAAATAACATGGAAATGTACACAATGTGACAATCCCAACATGTCATTTGAATCGCAGTCAAAGTTAAAGGCTCATGAAAATTTACATCACAATTTAGTAAAACCATTCAAATGTTCTAAATGTGATATGATATTTGATCGAGCATCACAGCTGGATTATCATACAAGAAGTGTGCATTTAAATGAAAAGTCCCAATTATGCCAAATATGTGGAAAAGGATTTTTCAGAAAAGCAGACCTCAAAACACATTTAAATGTCCATCTTGGTACTAATCAATCAATTTGCGAAATTTGTGGACGAAAATTTAATCACGTCTCGAATTTAATTAGACATGGTAGAACGCACGCAGGTGAATATTAATAATTAATTATATTTGTGAAATAATCTAAAATAATATTTTTTATAGGAGTAAAACCATACCCTTGCTCCATTTGCGGCAAGAGATTTACACAAATAAGTTCTCTTGCTCGTCATAAAAATATTCATCAAAGAACTGTGAACAATACAATAAATCTTTCAATAGAACAAGTAAAATCACTAACGTTTTTCAAGAATTAATAATATCAATATTGATAATTGATTAACTATTAATTAATTTTGTATATTTAATAGGTTGTAGATAAAACTGACAGTGATAGGAAAAAAATTATAAAGCGCCAACATTATTGTAAAATATGCGGTGAAAGTTTCCAGTTTATTGTACTTTTACGACAGCATGAAAAAATCCATGTAAATAAAACGAAATCAATTCAATGTGAGAATTGTTTTGAGATATTTCAAACTCAAGATTCATTACAACGACATTGTTGTAACACAAAATCTATAAATCAGCATTGTGATAACATATTAAAAAATATTGTGAATGAAGAAAAATTGGTTATTGATAAGAATTATGAAAAAAATACAATTGAAGAAAAAATGGAAAATTCATTGGAAAAAATTATTTATTCAAATTCGGAACGGTCAGAAGGCAATAGTGGATTACAATCCCATGAAATGCTTAATCCTATATTGCGTGAATTAACACAAAAAATTAACGTGATTGATGTCGATAATGATCGGGATGAAAGTATAAATATTTCTGACATTTTGGGTCCGTATAATTGTGATGGTATTGATTTTTTAAATTCAGATTTAATGAATAAAGAAGAATGCAACGGAACATCCAAAAGATTAATGCAGTCAGAGGTGGAATTTACTAGAGAATCGCACAATAAACGTTTGCATATTGAGAGCAGTCAATTATTTATTGAAGTTTGTGAACCGGATTATTTGAAAAGTTTAGGATTGCATGCATTAGAGTTTCAGGAAAATGTTACTTTTTTACAAGAAAACTTCAATCTATCTGGCATGGATAAATTAGACGCATTTGCAAATGCAATTGATAATTTAAATATTGAATCACCAAAAAAATATCAAGGACTTGAAAGCAATGGATCGACATTGCGTTTAGTCCAAACACATAGTGGCGAACAATTTTATGAATTGGCTATTAATCATTTTGTAGAAAAAAATTTAGAGCAATCTAAGAATTATGACCATCCATCAGGTGAATCTGTGGAGCTTTGTGTTATCAATGAAAAAGTTAATGATCAATGGAATTCACAATCATCACGCATTCCAACTGATTCAATTGATTTCACTAATCAACCAAATCATGAAAGCGAAAAAGATGAAACCTTTATTAATTTAGAATTAAATCAATCGAAAAATGTGCATTTGACATTAATGGATGATTTTCAAACACATTCGATAGAACCAAATCTTGGTACTCTGAATAATCATCGAGAACTAGCTAATAATACCAATGAGGATATACAAACTCCCATGGTGCGATTAGTACAAAATGAGGAAGGAGAACAATTTTTTGAATTAATTCGCGATTCCATAGATTTTGATGACAATAACGAAATGAAGATAATACAAGATAAAGATTTTCCAAATGAAAATTGTGATGATTCACAAAATAATATTGACGTTATATCGTCAAAGAAATGCACAAAGCAAAAAGTATCGCGCGAAAAATCGTCGCGTATAAATGAATCAAAAGAGAAATATGAGTGTAACGTTTGTAATAAAAAATTTTCAACGGCTTCGAACTTGAAGCAACATATAGGAATTCATTTTTTAGATCAACAAAAATTTCAATGCAAAGAATGTGGAATTTCATTTGCATGGAAATCAACATTAAATAAACATATTGCCAGTAATCATCGACCTGATGGTCCACAGAAATTTGTATGTGAAATTTGCCCTAAAGTTTATAATACATTGTCTCAAGTGAATGTGAGTTATTAATTATATTTAATTGAAACTCTATTGTATATCGATTAGTATTATTGATTGAAATTTTTTATTTACATTCTAGGAGCATGTTAAACGAGATCACCTTAAGGAACGTAATCATGTGTGTTCCGAGTGTGGAAAATGCTTTTTCAAAAGGTTCGACTTGAAATCACACATACGAACTCATACAAATGAACGACCGTACATTTGTCAAGTTTGTGGAAAAGGTTTTCATCATCAGAGTCATATAATTAGACATGAACGTATACATTCTAGTGAACGTCCATATTCATGCAATTATTGTGAAAAAACTTTCACCCAACCGGGTTCATTAAAAGCTCATCAACAACGACACCGAGAAATGACTAAAGTTGATATATTAGATTATCGAATTGATGAAGATGATCCAATTATTCCAAATGCATCTTAAAAGTGATTATGATAATGGATTTGTCTGTAATTTTTTCATCTTTATTCTATTATTGATGCATATCGCCATATAAAATGGAATATAATATTTTTCTTTGTATAGTGCTTGTTTATAGGTTAATTTACATAATAAAATGTTTTATAATATATTTTGATAATAAAATTGTTATTAAAAATGAAAATAATGAATGCTAATTTGAATATATCGCAATGGGTTATAAAAACGCTGCCTTAAGCTTTTATATAAATATGTACATACATCATTACATGGCTATAGGTTGGTAGCATTGCATAAATTATAACGGTTAAAATTTCTAAATTTTAGTGAACACACGTGTTTGAATATATATATGTATATATTACTGCAGTTTACGTTTATTAAACAATGCTCACATTTTCTATTATAAAAATTAAACATTTATTATTAATAAACTACGCACGTGTTTAGGGTCTATTCCATACTTGAAACTATTAAAAAAGGTATTGCGATGATGGAATAAAGTTTGTTTTACATTTTATCACATGTAATGTACATGGATCAGTAAAAATCAGTGGTTACTGCTCTTGTTTATGTTTATAAATTGGTGAAGATTATTATATTACACACATTTATTAGAGAAGAAACATTTTATTTTGTGGTATTCATATTAAAAAGTTTGTGTTTTGTTGGATGTATATTGAAAGGAAAAACACTGCGGTTTATATCGAGTCAATAAATAATAAAGATATAAATAAAAATGGAATTGAACACAAAAAACAATCACCGTTGGGATACGACGCGAAAAAGTATGTTGCTAAGAAATTTATAAAAGTATTTTTTTCGTCATTAATTTGAAAATTATTTCAAATTATTATTTGTTTATTCAATGTCTCTTTTTTTTTTCAGAATATATATTGTCGTTGAAAAATCGTTTCCAAAATGGTAATGATAATGAACGCATATCAACAAAAAACGACGTGGATAATGGACAATTGCAGGATAAAAAATGTGAATCTGAAGTTTCTGAATCTACAAGCTCGCAAAATTTTTCCTTGCGATTGTCTGACAGTTTCATTGTAAATGATACAATTGAAGATATCCAAGACAATAATGTTAATAAAAAAAGTGAAAAGAATAAGCAAGCAGAAATTATTTTAATAAGTGATTCCAGTGATGACGAGTGTCGTTTTATAATTGAACCAAGTAAAAAAATGGAATCACCATCAAATGGAAAGATTCCGATTTCTAAGTCGACTATGACTTTGAGTAGCATTGATCTAGATGACATCCATACTGAAAATAAAAAAATTACTCCAACTTCAAAAAGCAAAAATTTACTAGTTGATTCGAAACGAAAATATACACAAAAAAATTGTGGATTATTAACTTGCCGTGATTATAATATTGGTTCAAGAAATGTTAACGATGACAGTGACTATTTGACTATACGTAATAATAAATTGATCGCATCGAGTGATAATGAAAATTCCGAGAATTATCCAATCAAAACACTAGTAGATTGTGTTGATAAAATGACCGATATAAATTCATCCAATTTAAAATCTACAGGAAATGTAAATAATGGTAAAAATAAATTATGCAGCACGCCGAATTCTGGGAAACTCACTTTACCAACGACGCCTCTAACAAAACAAATCATTCGTGATATTACAAAGATAATAAAATCGAAACGTGTAGTATACAATTCGCCCGGTAAATTGCCATTGACTCAAAGTCAACGGGAAATTGAAGACAATAATTCCGATACAAGTGAGAAAACAAAATCCAATACAAAAAAAAAGGATAATCAGAAAAAATTAAAGCATCCAGCGTGGATTGATGAAACTGATTCGGAAAACAGTGAAATAACACAAGATGATAAAATATTTGAGTCAGTACAACCAGTTAAACCTCATGTAAATCGTTTTCTCAATCCAATACTTGGAGAGGATACTTCGGCTACATTATCTGTGCGCAAGAAGGAAGAAATATCTCGTTGGTTATTGACCAGTCCACTTGATACAAGAAGTGATACATCTATGAGCTGTGTCCCACCTAGTGAACAGAATAGTTTTAACTCGGGCAACAGCAGTTTAGAACGATTGGAATTAAAATACGAGACCCCAAACAATCGTGATAAATTTAGAAATAATACGTGCAACGATAGCAGTAATAAAACAAAAATAATTCCTACATCTACAAGACAAATTCAATCGGCGAATGTGAAACAGACAACAATGGATGAATTTCTTAAAAAAGTTAAGCGTGATGATAAATACAATTCGTATTATACGCCAGTGCCAAAATTGAAAACTAACAATGTAATAAATCCATCGTCTCCAACTGAGAATAATTCCAATCTTGAAATTGCTGATTGCGCTGATATATTGGATAAATTGTATGGTAATGTATGGAGAGATAAAGCTGATGATTTATTGCCGGGTTCCGATTTAAAAAAAACTAATCCAAAGGTGCAAAATCGTACAATTAAAACCGGACGTAAGAAAATTATTGAATCGAAAAAAGTAAAATCATCATGTTCATTATCCGATGATAATTTAAATGACGATAGATCTGATACATTGGTGAATAATGTAAAATCTCACTTGAATTCAAAAAAAAAATCAGAAATGCAAAATACTCAATGGCGTGATAGTTTTATTAATGACGATTCGTGTTCTGATAATAGCAATGGAGAAACAACATATCAAACGGCGTTAACCACACCACAGATATCAAATTCACGAAATTATAAAATAAAAGAAACACCCATGACTGCTTTAACGCGAAAAGCAATTGAGATTTGCGATTCTGATACTGAAGAGGATGAAGTTGATGGGTCTCCTAAGAGAATTTTTGATAATAGACGAAAATTATCTTATAGTGATGATGAAATTGATTTACGTTCGAGTCCTGGCACTAGTGAGTACGATCCAGATGATGTTGTACTACCAAAAACTGTGATAAAATCACAAAAAAATGTAGTATCAAAATTACTGCCAAAATCTGCGACATTCACGCGACCTGGTGTAACAAAGAGTTTTCTTGCATCACTTTCCTCGTCAGTGCCGCTAGAAAATGCACATCCTGACGCAAAAAAATATCGTATTAATTATAAAAAGACACGGGATGATCTCTGCAAATATTTATACAAACTTTATAATAATAAAATATTCAATAATAATTTACCTAGCGATATGTTGATTGAGTGGAATGTTCGTATGCGCGGTACAGCTGGTTTCTGTTATAATAAAACAAAAAAAACTTTGAATGCAGTAGAACGTTCATCAAGAATTGTTCTGGCAACAAAAATATTGGATTCACCCGACAGACTCAGAGATACATTGGTTCATGAAATGTGTCATGCTGCAACATGGTTAATTAATGAAGTGTCCGATGGTCATGGACCATTTTGGCAAGCGTGGGCTTCTAAGGCAATGAAAGCTTTTCCAGAGTTGCCGTCAATAAAACGATGTCATGACTATAAGATAGCAACTAAATACACGTATCGATGTATGAGCTGTAGTTACAGGTGAGAAAAAATTATAGATAATTTTTTATTTCTCTTTGTCTTAAAATTTTATTATAAATATTATTATTAACTATTGCAGTATTGGAAGACACTCAAAGTCATTGGATGTGGAGCGTAAACGATGTGGCTATTGTTATGGTAAATTTGAGTTGCTTATCAACAAAACAACAAAGTCCGGGACGGTGCAAGTAAAAACGCCAAGTACCAAAAAACCATCGGGTTTTGCATTGTTTGTAAAAGAGAATTATCACTCAGTTAAGAACGAACGACGTGATGTAAGACACAAAGAGGTAATGCAAATATTGGGCCAACAATTTTCAGCTGTTAAAATTTCAAATAAAAATAATAATACGGAAAATTAAAAATATCATTAAAAATTGAATTTATGAATTGTATGTGTATATAACATTTTTCAAATTTATGATTGAATTTAAAATCGTCATAAGTTTCGCATATTATTTTTATTTCCTGATTTGTATTTCTTGAACTATATATTGAATATATTTTATGACAATTAACTACCATTGCAGGCTTCAAAATGGAATAATCATAGTCGCTATAAGTATATATAAGCAACAATTAAATATATCAATTTATGGTCGATTTTAATTGATAAATTGATTATTTATGATATTCAGAAAATGTGAAAAAAAAAATAAATTTCTTTTATAAGTGTTAATTAAAAATCAAATTATTTAAAAAGATGAAAGACTGAGCATAAAATAAAATTAACAACTTTGTAAAATCTGTAATGAATGAATAATAATTCAATTTTATAAATTTTATAAAGAATTGGTTCATAAGAACATTATTACTGTCGCCCCATAGAAATAAGTAACATCATTTTCAAATAATTGGCGGACTTTGGTAGCTTACAATGGCGCATGCGTTCAATATAACAACATCTCAGCGCCATTTTTACACTTATGTATGTGCATACACGCACATTTGTGCATATAAAAATGTTTCTATGTATTAATGTGTATTGAGTGTCATAATAGTTGTGTTGTTTGATAGTGTGAAAGGACGAGTACCAGTAGCGCACTCTAAAAACAGTCGTGGTGGTAAAGGTATCTAAGAGAGAGAATTTGTGTGTATCTCGAGGAGACAATACGACTGATGGTGTCCATGTCGGTACGCCGTTTAAAAAGGACCACGTTGTCCCCGAGTGATTTTAGTGGGCGTCCGTGATAATAACCTTTTGGTGGACGTGCATATGTATAATGTCGGAACAAAAACGTGTGCCGACGCAAACTTTGGAATTATCAGGTTCGTTGGTTAACGCTACGAAAAAAGAAAAGAAAGGTGAAAAAAGCAAACAGCTCGTGCCCTCCTTCCGCTTTGAGTTATCCCTCGATGACAAAAATGAGAAGGGATATTCAGAGTTTAATTACGCACATCTACTCAAATCTGCTGAGGTCAGTGAAATAATCATGAAAAATAATATATATACAATGAATAATATAATTTTTTGTCTTTGATAATGTTGATTGAGTTCACCCGGCGCGTCTTTCGCGCGTCATCTCGATAACAAACGACACATTCGGAGACGTGATAACTGCCAGTGTCCTTACAATCGAAACCATCTGTCTCAGATGTTATTTCGTATTTACGTTAATATTCTACAAATGAAAAAA
>JAQQBR010001832.1:9464256-9481142 GCA_030347285.1 Microctonus hyperodae | reverse complement strand
TTCATTTTAATTGTCATCCTGGTGTATTAATTTTTTTCTTCATATTTGAGTGCTGCGACAATTTTTCTCATCGTTTCCTACATCAGGGCGTCTGTCGTTTAAGGTGAAGTGTATCGGTGTTGCGATGGTGGTGGTGGTGGTGTGGTCTGGTCTGGTCTTGGTGTTGTGCCTTCAGTTGGCATGAGTTTGAGAGAAGGCCACCACACAATGAGAGAGAAAAGAGCTCCCATACTGATCGATTCAATGCAGTGACTTTTGCTTTATTACTACTACTATTATTATTATTATCATCATCATTATTATTATTTTTTTTCTACTTAATTTATTATGAATTAAACAATATATAATTATAATCTTACAAATCATTCATCTGAAGATCTGAATGAATTTGAATATTTTGTGTATTCAACTTTTATTGTCCTAGATTTATCGCATGGCAAATTGCATATTGAAACATTTGCCCCATCTGCCCGATGCAATCTAGAAGTCTCTTTTGCTCAGTATTCTCATCTCTTTTACTTTAGCCATACACATTCCTCGTGTCGTGTGTACGTGGACAAATGCACGGAGTCATAATAATCTCTTTTCTCGCCCCCTCATCTCACCCGTTTTCTCTTTCCCCTACCTCTCTCTCTGTATATATTTCAAGCACCTCTCACTGCCCCCTTATTTTTTTCTTTTTTAATTTTATTTAATGTCTGAGCATTGGTAAAAGGGACATTAGAGACAGACCTTGCTCGTCTGGTGGATTATTTCACGCTTTAGTCTATATATTTCATGCATGAAATAAATTCTCAAGAGAAATCGAAATTATTGTTATAGTTTTCTTTTTATTTTTATTTTTATTATTTTCTCTAGTAACTTTCATGATGTTAGCAATTGATAATGTGGGGATTGCATGTCTCGATGCAGAAAGATTGATTACTGCGATTATTTTAATTGTGGATCTGTAGATAGATGAATTCGATAAATTTCAATATTTTTTTCAAGACGGAAATTAAAGCAAGAGAGTGGCAAAGAGGAATAATCAATTTCAAATTTACAATAGCCATATGAATATTGAGACGTTATAATACCAATAAATATTTTTAATAAACAAATTAATCGTGTAATATAATCGTTTAATTCATTTCATTTTTAATTCTACAAAACTTCTCGATTTATCGATTTATTTAAGAAAGAATCGTATCAATTCAGTTCTGTTGTATCAGAGTAACATGATGCGTTTGATTTTCCAACAATATAAGCAATATATAAGAATACACGAAAAGAAGAAGGTAGCAAAAAGGAAAAGATATAAAAGGTGGTGAAAAAAAAAATGGATGAATTGCCTGGTAGGATTGAACACTTTTTACACCCTTTTATGCTTTTTCAAATTTGTATTTGTCATAACGAAAACACCCCTCGGCATTCAATTCTAGTGTGACATGAATAAATGAAAAAAATAGTTGAATGTTTCCAAGTGTTGTATACCATAACTTTAATATAAAGTATTGTGTGATGGTTATGATTAATAATTATGAATTAATATTGCTGCTTTTTTTTCTTGATTTTTAACAGAAGAAACGAGGAAAAGAACAAAAAATATCTGATGAAAGTGCCGTGAATGGGCTGGACCCATTTGACGACGATGACGATGAAAAGCTTAGAAATATGGCCAAACGATTTGAAGCTAAATATGTAAGCTCTTATAATTACTTATGTAATCTTGTTCTATCTGAATATTCCTATGTGCAATTGTTCATTTTAATTTTTGTCTCTAGGGAACAGCACCAGCTGATAAAAATCGAAAAAAGTATGATGATGATGTGGATCTTGGAGCTGGTTATGATGAAAATGATTCATTTATCGATAATACAGATGCCGTGAGTATTTGCTTGTGATTTAAAAAAATTATAACATAAATTGAAATTATTAATTGACGAATTCTTATTTATTTTAATTAAAGTATGACGAAGTAGTTCCGGAGGGTGTAACAACTGCTTACGGTGGTTTTTACATCAATAGTGGACTCTTGGAATTTAGTGTTAAGCCCGAAGAACAAAATTTATCGGCACATCGGAATAATAATAACAACGATGATAATAGCAGTGAGAGTAGTGAAGATGAAGTTGAAGATAGCAATGGTCCAGATTCAAAAAGAAGAAGCAGATTATTAATTAGTTCATCAGAGGACGAGGATATTGATGAAATTGTAACTGAACCTCTTGTCAAGGTAACGATAATGACATTCATGAATCGATGAATTTAATTAATTTACACAAATTTGAATATATTTTTTTAAGAATTTATAATTTCATTGTAGAAAGTTAAATTGGATGAAAATGGTGAGAAAAAATCTGCTGATGATGTTATGATAAAAAAAAAGAAAAAAGTTATTGGTGACCAACAATATTTAGATAATTCAAATAGGCAAAAAAATATTGATGATAAAAGAGATAGTAGTATGGAAGTGGATAGAATATTAGACTGCCAAGATGATAGAAAAAAATTAAATTGTGATGTAAAAATGAAATCAAAGAAAATTGATGTACGGAAATTTGTCAAAGACGTTACTGTAACGATCAATGGTAATGGTAATGATGAAAAAAAATTAATTGATAGTAAAAAATTCGTGGGCAAAGACAGTAATATAGATGATGCCATTGAAAGTGTTGTAAATGATGGTAGAATTGATGATGAATCTAGTCGAGATACTATCGATTCAGGAAAATCACGCTGTGTCGCTGGTACGTCATCAGAATGCGAAGACGTGGATAAAATGGATATTCGTTTACCAGAAAATCTACCAGATGATATCAGAGATATAATAAATAAGTTGAAGAAGGCTGCGGAATGTAATAAAGAGGGAAAAATCAAGTTCTTCGATGCTTCAGTTAATTCCACATTATTCAGGTAATTGGCCGGCAATTCAAAAATAATTCATACCTTAGTGGAAATTAATTTTACTTTTCATATAATAAATATTTATTATTTTTGCAGCTTAGAAAAAAAATTGCGTATATTAGATTCATCAACGGTTCGATCACAAGTTTATGCACATTTAGCGCATTTTTTGTCGTGCAGCAAAGTTACATTGGCGAATCGTGCGAAAAAATTGTGTTTACAAGATGTTGAGGGGAAAATGAAAGAGCCTATGGAAAGGTACACTTGCATAAGAATACATTGAATTATTAATAATGTTAAATTATTTATTGATCCATGATCATTTCATGGATGTCGCAGAATTAACCCACGCTGGTAAAGTTAAATATTTTTGCAGATTGAAGACGATAATTGATGACTTGATGCCATCGGTGATAGAAAAATATAATAATGATTGTCAGAGAGTGGTTGAAGAGAAGTGAGTAATTAATTTTTTTTTTTTTTGTGAAATTTTAAGTTTCGTTCTTTTTACGCCGTTATGATAGATTTTGGGAAAAATATATTTTGGTACTCATCGTGATTTATTTTTGTTATTTCTCCAGCCCTCATTTATATTGGGAAATATATAGGTACTGTGGATCAGATCTCCCATATACAAAAATTATAAGAAATACAATTCCTTTTTAATACTCATAATATTTGGTCAACATCCTCTAAGATTTTTCTGATTTGTCTCTTTGTTTATTTAATCTATTTTACGCGAATATGGTGATATGTAATTTTTAGCATTATTAACACATGCTCACTTTTCGATATTCATAACAATTGAAATTTATCAAAAAACAAGCCTTTTATTTTTCATCTGATAAATATGAATCTTTTATTTATTTTACTAATTAGTGAGTAATAATTCATATATTTCAGGGGTGTTGAAGCTTCTTTTTCGGATAGAGATAGCAGTGATGGCAATGAAAAGTCTACAGAAAAATCAAAAAATCCACGAAAACGATTTCCCTGGACCAGTGAAGCAAGGTGATAATTTTATTTTAATTATTGGGAAACATTTTGAGATTAATCAATATTAATCCAATTTAATGAATATTTATTTACATAGGAAATTGGTGTATGAAATTGTTACTGAATGGCGACAATACTTTAAGATGCAAAAATCGAGAAAGGAAAGCATGGAAACATTTGTTAAAACATTTGTAGAAAGTAAAATTGTTCCATTGTGGCCGCAGGGCTGGATGAGAGTAGAAACATTATTAAAATATGCTAATTCTGAGCCTGCGTAAGTATAATTATCGAAAAAATTTTCAATATTTTATATTGTATATATTGTAAATATATATGCTTTGCCATTGCTTGCGCATGTTAAAGTTATAATGATTCATTTGTTTTTTTTTTCTTTTCAACTTATTGCTTTATTTTTCCAGTGAATAAACAAATAATATATCTTTACGTTGAATAATAATTATCATCTATTTTTTTTACGCATGTAGATTTTATGTTCTATGGTGGTTGTATGTTTTAGGACGGTGATTGAATCCGATAGTAGTTGAAACAAATAATACTTACGTTTCACAATATGCGATCTCTTCATTTTTCTTTTTTTATTTAATAAATAAATTATTTATACTCCATTTTTGTAAGTTAAATCACTAAATAATTCATTACTCCTATGTCAGGTTTCATTAAATTGTTTTTTTTTCTTGTTTTTGTTCACTATTTATTCTGTTTGTTTAATAGTTTTAATTTTCTACTTATTTTGTTTTTGTTTTCAAGAAAAAATGGAAAAGAAAAATCAAGTGCTGTTAATTCAATTCATTTATTATTTTTGTAAATCCGAAAAAATATTTAAAAACATGAAAAAGCGCAATTTTATCGATTTTACTGTTCATTCTGTAGATTATTAATAATTCTCTTTGTACGCCTATAATTGTTATTAAATTTATATTTTCGGTAAATAAAATCAGCTAAACTATAATTATAATTTTGCACTCTGTGTAACCATTTATCATCGCCAAAGTAACTCTTTAAGTTGATTGCTGCAATTTTCATTTTAATAGAATAGATATAAAATGAAAGTTTCATGACCTATCTATGAATAACTCTGTTCACAGTGCAAAGAAAAAACAAAAAAAATCAAGAGAACAAACAATTACAAACAATAATCCATCAACAACAATGAGCAATTGCTTAGTAAAATTAGAAACGTCAAATATAAATAATGTAACATCACAAGAGCGAGTGAAAACTGAAACAAATTTTGTTAAAACAATAATTGACAATCCTGTTAGTTATTCATCAGCGGCACAATGTCTAAAAACTTCGTCCGAAGTGACGATTGAAAGAAAACAAATAAGCACTAAACATAAAGATAAAATAAGAGATAATACAGTGGCTAGTCAAGATGACAATAATCAATTATCGTCAACAGCGTCAGTTGCTAAAATATCATTAGTACCAACAGCTCATTTATTGGCGCAAAAACCAACGAAAAGTCATACGGATAAATTTAGTCCGATGGATTTAACAAGTGGTTCATTATTAATAACCCCAGTAAATGATTATCAAAAAACAAATAAATGTGTGGATGAAGTGAAAAAAGATATTGTTTCAATAACACCGTATTCTGAGTCTTCCAGCAGTATTAATTCTGATGCTATACATACGACAAATAGGTCACACATGGTGTCATCGTCAGGCTCAACATTGATTCCAGTGTCAATAAAACAAAGGATAATGCAAGAGAGTGTTGATTCTAAAGTCACGGATAAAAGATTAGACGATCGTGATTATGATTTACACACAATGGAAATGAAGGAAAAAAAACGAGATCGATGGCCGGATGATAAATACAAATCTCATGAATTTAAAAAGCGACGAAAGGAACATAAAACAATCGAGCATAGTCAACAACAGATATTGACAAAGTCTGTCGACACGCCATCATCGACCATTTTGACAAGAGACGAACAGGAACAAAGACAAATAGAGGAAACAATGGCTGCGACTAATTTTCTCAGTCAAATGATTAATGATGATACGGCACGATTCCCAACGTCAGACAAACGAAAAGAATCGAGTCTTATGATTGATGATAGTATTAGTAATATAGTACAGCCAAGTGAACAAGAAAAAGATGTGCAGATGGTAATGCGTTCATTAAAAGAATTGCAAGAATTACAAGAAATGAAATTTTCACCAAGTCATTCGCCATTGCCAAAGCCCAAAGCGAGCCATCAATATGTCCAATCGGTCGGTTATAATGATGAATATCATCGGCATTACCATAAAAAAGATGAAAAACTTAGATTAACCAAGGATGAAGCTCAGTGGTAATTTTTCCATTCAATATTTGCCAATTGCATCGAAAACAGAAAGAAAAAGTGAAACAGATTAATGAACAACACTTCCATTATTTCCAATTAGTGTAGAAAAACGAAAAAAAAATTTCTAAGTATTTTTAAAATCAACCCGAAAGAAGTGTGTAAATAATACATTTAATTAAATACAGCAGTCACATTTTTGTTTTTTGAATTTAATGTACAGAGCATTGCGTACACACAGGCTTACACATGACACATAGACTACATATATACATACATACATACATACATACATACATACATACATACATACATACATACATACATACATACATACATGCATAAATTATTATCATATTCGTTTATAGGCTTCTTTTTAATTTTTTTTTGTATATAAAAACGGTATAAAAGGTGTTGTTGACGTAAAACTGCACGATGTTGGAAGGAAGGTCTTTGATTTTTCCATCATTTTTTTTTTTATACAAAATTTGTGTAGAGTTTCTAAGTGAAATATAGTCCTACGTTTTATGTTATTTCATACATAATATTGCCAAAGGTCGGGTAGGATGACAATGAAATGCACGAATTTGAAAATATTTTTCATATTCTGTTTGTATTTGGGTTTTTTTTTCAATAATATAGACTAGATCAGTACCTACCCGAACCTAGCGTCCGTTTTTATTTAATTCTAACATTAAAATTATAGGAAATGAATTTGATGATAAGCATAAAGTCTGTAAAATTTCAACATCGAGATAATATTTAACTATGACGTCATGAAATATAAGTTTTAAATATTTTTCACAGATATCTAATTTTGTTTCTCATTCCTTGACCCATAAATAAGTGCAAGAATAAAAAATCACAAGTTTACATACATCATGATATCAACGACAGCCATAAATAATGGATACGACAGTGCATTTAATGTAACTGAAAAAAAGAAAAATATTTATTTTTCACTATGAAAAAGACGTTTATTAATTAATTTTATACATGCTAAATTACTCACAATTATCATCATCCATACGTAATTCTCTCATGTAATCGCAAGCTGTCAAATGAATCATGGTTAACCCTATATTGAAAGCATTCATACATGTTTGAATCAACCAAGAATATTCAGGATCACTAATAATATTATACGTTATATCATTGTCCATATTTAAAAACAACAGTATTTTATAATCAATAGTTGTTCGAAAATTGTCCTATAATTTGTTTCATATTAATTGAGAATTAAGTACCAGTTATTTTAGAATTTGATAGTATGTAGTTGATTATTTCCAATATTGTTTTGGAAGAAAAAAAAATTCTATAACATTTTAAATTTTGTGGCGCGAATGCGCACGCCGCCGTGACGTAATATACGTACAGGGTGTGAATTTATATACATTGTACACACTCTACATACACTCTCATTTTGTGTGTTACACCATTCTCTTTTTTCCCCCCACCAGTCACTCTACTGAACGACTGAACCAGTGTCTATGGCCAGCTGAGTGACCTTGCAGTGTTTGTAAACAGATACACGTTGTTTCACGAACTGCCAAGTTTATTATTTAAAAGTGGATATAATTTTCATGAATAATTATTCTTTTAATATTATATTTTTGTTATTGAATATACCGATTAAAAATAATGGAAGTGGATACTATGTGTATTGCTGAAAATGAAACGGTAAGTCAATATAAAATATATTTATTTATTGCATTATATAAATAATAATAATAATAAAGGAAAAATATCGGATAAAGAAAAGGTACAATTATGTATCATTATCAACAGTATTGCTTTAGGTAATGCAAACGTACAAGTAAAATGTGTAATATATATTTAAAAATTGAAATATTGAACATGAGAAATTAATTTTCCAATCAATTATTCGAAAAAATAAAAAACAATTAATTTAATTGTTATACCACATACTTGAAACTTGTATGAATACATAGTCTATTTGTTCGATAAGGGCGTTGCTTTGACGTGGGCATGTTAAAGATTATGTTTTGATAGAATGAAACACGGAGTGGGGTAAGACGAAATAAAATAGTTGTTGAATGTGAGGAATATTTGAGGTATATACATGGGATAGTGGGGATTGCTAAGTGTGTTTACTCATGTTTACTCGATGAAACGAGTACCATTCCGACAAACTGGCGCCTAGTGTCGCTGTCAGCGTTATATTGTCTTGAATATTTCCCACTACGTGGCGCTTGCAGCGTATTATTTTTCATTTCCCGTGCAATAGTATTACATTTAAAATCAGTAAACAATCAATACGTTAATGCCATAAATATCAAGTTGTGATTGTCATATGATAGGCAACAATAGAACAGGTGATTTTTCTTGTTAGTTTTTAGTCGACATTTAAATTATCAAAGCTGCTCATTGTAATAGTCGCTGTGAATTTTTTTACAGTGATTTATCCATTGAATTATCATTGATTGTTATATTATTTATTTTAACAATGGTTGGGATTAATAGACGATATTTGTCTATTTAAATGTTTAAAAGTAAAATAGATAAAATTAAAATGGCGGCAAAGTTTTGCTTATGATATATATTGAAATTAATATTTACAATAAAATAATGTGCAAGTAATATACATTGTAAATTTCCTATTGCCAAAAACGCCAGATATAAGTCATAATGTATTTCGCTATTAGTGACCACGACGCGGCAGCACAATCAATAGAGAGGAAAAAATAAAAATGTGCAATGAGTATAACTGCATATATGTATTATGTGAATTTCCAATGGATGTAGTAGCACTTGAAGAGGGCACCACTGTTTGTAAAAGAAGCGGTGTCTTGCTATGCCAAACTATCTAGTATTTACTACTGTGTAGTTGTCTTTTACTATTGTTTATGTAAACTGCGCAGTTCAAGTCTTTGGCGCGTCACGCGTATTATCGGTAAGTTTGTTATCTCATAAAAGTAATTCTCATTTCACCCCAACTGCATCAATCGTCGTATTATTGATACGCACATGCGAATGTAATTTATTTCCTTCGGCAGTTTTAATTTCAAGATTCATTGCTATTCGGGTTGCTTGTGGTGGGTAATCATCTTTTTTTTTTACCCTTTTTCTTTTTAGGTCAAGATGTATATATAGTGCTTTGTTAAGAGAATTTTCGAACCCTTCTTTTAGCCCTGGACTTGTGGGGTTATGTCTATCTCTTAATCCTATAAGTCGCACATTACCGGAAATCAACGTAGTAAATGTATAATTAATTAATGCACTATCAAATCTTTTTTCTTTTCATCATTACGTCCATCAAAAGATTTCACCAGTATTCAGGATGTATGTCAAATCAAATATATATTCATTTATACATATAGGTGAGGGTTTGATTATACATTGAGTTGTACATTGCCAACGGTATGTTAGAGATGCAGTTAACTTACTGCGCAATTATCACCTTGACACACCAGTGATTTAGAGTACGCCGTAGTAAAAATTTCCCATCGATTTCTATTCAATTATTTCATCGACATTATTAATTTCTTGTATAATTATTGAATTTCCTTTTATACACTTTGAATAAACTTTATTAATGTAAAACATTCATAATTTAAACATTTAATTCCTGCATTTATTTTGACCTCTTGATAATTAATAAATTACAGTCAATTTATAGTGTCTACATATGTATTACCATTTTAACGTTAAAGTTGGTGGGGGAGTAACTCATTAAGGAGAGAGAAAACAGTGTACAAGTTTTACGAAATCACTCGTTGTATTCTTCTGTAGCTCTTTGCCAAATGAAATTGTTATGGTTGGAGTTGTGAGACAGTACAGCATAATTATTGCTAAGTAGTAAGGCTATAAAGATTACGCAAGGAAGGGAGGGATTTAAGATAATGCTTGACTGTGATTATATATCACAAAAGTTTTGGCACACCACAATGATGATTAATGAACCATTGTTAGTTGCAATATCATTAATATAAATTTATATACTCAACATTTATATTATATCCATGATGAAGAATTTTATACATTATTGTATAATGTATATTGTTGTGAATTTTCGTGTTTCTTTTGAGTAGTATTCAGATAATTCTGATTATTGTTGTTGCTGTCGAGTTACCAACTAAATGTAATCACCGCATTTCGAATGCATGAGGATACGTTGCACGCTATATAAGCTCATGAAAAAAAGATATATTCGATGGATCCACAGGTGGTGGCCTATGCACAAAAAATCATATTCAAAAATTTTTCCATTGACATGTTCATTCGCAAAATAAATTAAAATATAATGAATATAAATAAAGTAAATTGTGTTTCTTAATAGATATTTCTTTGGAAATTTATATGATATTCATGACAGTTAAAAACACATTTACGTTAAAATATCATTTCCTCTCAAGATAATTTATGTCTATGTAAGCGTATTTTTTTTAAATGCAATATTTTCAGTATAATGAATGAGCATACGTTTTCCTTGAGCCACATTTACTTTTCAGGTAGACATTCTGGCTTGAAGCAAACACAACCAAATGTCGTAGTCGCTATTTCCTTTATAGTCAGTTTCTCTCTGTGTCTCTTTGTTGTACCGCATTCTACTTTACCGTATGAGTCAAGTGGACGCAGACAATGTGTTTATGTTGATGCGGGCATGCACACTCTTTTGTCGTTGGATCGTGTGTCTCATAGTAATTCTTCAAAATGATAACAACTGCATGAGAATCGTTATTCTCATTGGATAATATATAGTTGTTGTTAAACATAAAAGGTAATGTCAAATAAAATAGGTATTTGTATTGGTGTAATGAACATATGTTGTTGAACTACAGTAGTGAAACTCGTTGTACGGTCAAACTATCTTTAGTTTCTTAGACACTTAACATCTTATACGAACGTAAATCGGTTTGTCGTTATGGTGGAAGTTTCATGTTTACAATATGCTCGTGTTGTTCCCTTATTCTCTGTGTCTTACTTTATTTTCCGTCTCTTCAAGTGTTATTCGAGTTAGTCGTGCGAGAGGAAATAACAATTGTCACAATCGTTTTGTCCGTTTTACATTATCATTATGTTGTAACCACACACAGAGTATAGACGTTTCCAGTATTGGGTTTTCGTCTTCAAAATTGTCTTTTGTGAATACACAACAATTTCTCGCCGTATTCGACAATAAATAGTCACCACTATCACATAACAGAATACTACTACAGAGATTATTTTGTATTTTTTTTTTTTTTTTAGTCATTCAAATTACGAAATTTACAGATCTCAATCGGAAAGCAAAAAACAATCATAGTCACTTTTATTTTTCTTTTTCATATAAATATGTGTTTATATACGTTATACATGTACATATGTATATATGTTAGATATAAATTTACAATTGAACACTTGCCGTTTCTCGTTTGCAACATGATATTTTTGACAGTTTAATATGAACAAATAATGATTAATGGTGCGCAGTATTGGGATCCCATGAGCAAACTCATTTGGTGAAGCAGTGACACAGGAGCCATGTAACGATATCATCGATTTGGACCCACGTGAATTTATGCTTATTATATTGGTTTTCGTGAACAGGGATGAAATGTGTCTCGATGGCAAATATTAGTACTTCATAACGGGACAACGTTATCTCTCTGACGGCTGTGTAGAGTGAAATGAAATCTCCCTCCGGAGAGTTTTGCGTGTATGAATGATTACCTAAAAGTTAATAAAAATATTGCATATATTTCATTTCACAGAGTTTTTTTCATCAACATGTACATTATGCATACATACTTATATATCCTTATCGTGGTTAAGTTATAATTGTAAATGGTGTGGTGAAGCAAAACTTCATGTGCTACAATTTTTGCTTCTGAATTATGATCAAGTTTTTGTGTGACTAATTTTTTTCCTCATAGTTTTCTGCACAATAGTAAAGTTTTGTATATAATTTTCTTATGCAGGTCGTGATTGTTATACAATAATTTAAATGAGAATTTTTCTCGATAGATTCATAATATATTAATAAATTATAAAAATGATTAAAGAATGAAAAATGACTACACATATACATGACATTTTATATTCCGTTCATGGTTTCATTGTTCAAATGGTGGTGCGCAACTTTACGACACCGTGATAAAATTATGGGGGTGCAAAGGAGAGGAGGGAGGACGACGATAGTACTTCCGGTTGAATTCTCCGCACTTGTGCAACCAGAACAATGATGTGGAAAATTTTAAGTGATAGAAATGAGCTTGGTACAAACAATAAGAATAATGATAAACATAAAATATGGGCAATAAATATTTATTAGATTATAAAATAAATTAGCAAGGTATTCAACGTTGACGAAAATGAATTTATATGTAAAATTTTATTTATAAAAATCGTATCATACGGGGAGACAACTTGTCGGGTAAAAATTTAAATTTAAAACTCATGTAAAAAATAAAATTAATCAATAGATATTGTACATGCCAAAATAACTACATTTCAACGGTAGATATAATAAATAAATAAATTTATATAGATATATAATAATGCTATTTATAGATGATTATAGTTAATGGCAATTGTGCGCACAGTGAGATAGATACACATGTAACTCCGATAGTTGTTACCATGCTCTATTAACGCATATTGTATGCACATATATTATATTTGTTTAATAACCGTATGGTAAAAGCTTAAGCGTGAATTATATTTTATAGAAGCAATATTGTTGAGGTTATTGTTATTGTTTATTGGTTTATATCGAGGGCGTGCATAGTCGGACGCGAGATTTACAGTCTACAAGTACAAAGGCTGTACACTTCACTCGTTGTGTTGTACTCTTAGCAATATTCCTTGTTTCAGAATCTCGTAACTCTGTGTGTGTTATACAAAATAATGTCTTTTATACATAAATTTCATATTGTAAGCATGCATATTCATCAATACTACTTCATTTATTTATCAAATTCGTACGTTAATATATCGACAATTTATTTTTATGAAGCAACTATTAATTGGGTATTTTTATAATTTTAATTATAAACTTTTTTGACCAAAAAAAAAAAAAAATATAAAATTACTAGAAATATCCGATTGGATTATATTGCTGAAAGGGTGACAAGTATTCGATAAAAGTAAAAGAGACCTCTTTGGTTTTTGTGCGGACATCGTAGTAGGTATCATTTGGCATGGTTAACTAAAAGAGAAAACCATTTCTGTTCTAAGGAAACTCTTTAATTACTTCTCTTTACCACAGTCTCCAACAAATTTCTCTGTGATCGTAATAAATAAAAGTAAAGCAATAGAGAGAAAAAGTATGAAATGGAGAGATGCTGGCACAAAAGCGAACAAAAAAACTATTCGTACTTGCAGTTAATTTTTACCTATTTTTCAATTTTTTTCTTGGAATTTACTTTTGGTGCTTTTCATTTTTTGTTTTATGGTTTTATCGTCAAATTACCATTTGATCGTAATATGGACTCGAATATTATATTATGTAACCTTTCACATATAGATATATATGTATATGTGAATATTCATTTATTTTAATTTTTATTATTTCCTCTCCCATCATGGACTAAAAGTTGTAACGATAAAGTAGACTCTCACTGGACGAAATTAAAACTTTTGGATTACCCGGGGAATTCTTAATTCTTCTCGGTGCTCTTGGGGTCTCTCTTTGCACTGAGTACAACCACGGAATTTTTGATATTCCACTAGATAAGAAGGGGAAACTGGGAGGAGAAAGTCGAAGAAATACGAGGATGCAAAAGGAGAAATATAAGAAGAGGAAGAAGGTGACGTTTATACCCGGAGGTACATTCATTTCTACGCTCTTTTGTGTTTCATCATCAAAACGTTTTAATTAGGCTACGTAAATACTATGGGTGCCAGAGAGATAGGTCGAAATTTCATAAAGCTCAGGCAAATGTCTTGGACTCACTACTGTTAATGCAATTGCTCGTATCATCCACGCGCACAGACATATATACATACTCGAAACAAAAGAAAATAACTAAAAGCTTCAAGTTGAAATATTTTTTCTTTTTTCCCCACTTGTTCTATATGAATGATGGAATAATCTTTATTTTTTGTTGAACTCGGTTGAATCGTTCAGATGTTTGATCAGATATATGACCCAAAAGTGTTCAGATGCATTTAAAATAAATAAAAATAATAAAATGTTGAAAAATTATAGCTAATGAATGTGGAATTTATATAAGAGAGAGGGGGAGGGGAGGAGGGACAGCATAAAATTGATAGTAGCAACGATAGGGCAACGTTCCTGGACGTAGATATGGGCCAAGAAAGCCGATTCGGGGAGATTTAATACCAGATAAGATTGAGAAGAGAAGAAAGAATGAGAGTAAACATCCAACATCTTGGTTGGAAAATGCAAAATCTCTAGTTGACGAGGGCGAGAAGGGATTTTTATATTATGTCACTCGGGATAAGAGAAGAAGTGTGCATATGACAGAACCCCTGCAGGGAAAAGTATAAATTTTAACATGTAAATTTTTTAAAGCTGCACTTACACTCTTTATCAATCCGTTGAATTATTATTTTTCTTTTTCAAAGGTATAAATTTGAATTTTAAATGCTGTCGAATATTTGTAAAGGTGTCGCTTTATCTTTAGTGTTTCATCAACATTTTGTTAATTCATGTTTCATGATGATGGTGATCATCATCATCATCATCATCATCATCATCATCATTATTATTATTATCACCATCATCATCATTATCATCATGATATAATGATAGGGCTCTCTTGGGCACGTTTTACCATTCCCTCTTTATGTATAAAGCTATCTCACCTTTCTCTATACCATACATATCAGAGTGACTACTAAACTAAACTAAACGTTGACGTTATCTTTCCTGAATTTTAGGGGGGATCGCGAGGTGACCGGAAAGAGGGGGGCAAGCGGGGACGCAAGCCCGGAAGGAAGGCAGCCGACAAGGCGGACATGAGAGCCAAGCTTGGTCAGTAAATTTTCATCAATTATTATTACAAAATTTAGTTTACTTTTATTGAAAAAAAAATGTTTGTTTGTAATAAACAATTATGTTTTGATGAATTTGTATCTCTTTGTAATATTATTAATTCGACTTGTGAGTAAAATGTGCAATAGTAAATTGCTTTGATAAATATGAATGTCGAGATTGGTACATAAATTTGCGTTAATTTTGGGATTTATGAAGAACAATATGAGTGAAATCAGGCAGTATAGATGTTGGTGGTGTATACGTTAAAATGTAGAGAGAGGCAAAAAAAGAAAAAAAAAACAAACTGGTAACATTTGTGCAGCAGTCAGGAATATTTATCTGTTTTGAAAATGAATATTTATGCCATTTATTTCTTTCCAGTAATGAATTTCAAATGCGATTCCGTAAATACTGAATTTCATACTGATTCAGTTGGTGTTGCTTTTGTGATTTCATAATTTTGCCAAGAAGGAAAACAGTAAAGAGTCAGACTTTGCAAAGAGATTAGGGAAGATTGGAGAACCAATTGCATATGGATGGAAATTCGTAGGATCATTGTGTTTATTTTTATACGTAGTCATAATGTCTTTCGATAGAAGAGATTTTTTTTTTTTTAATATTCTTATACCCGGAAAATTTATGATCAATATCGCGAAATTGGTTTTATCATCACAGAAAAAAAATAATAATAATGACTTTGTTCAGACGAAAGTATATGAAAGTTATTTGTGTCGTAAATGGACCCTCACTGTCATCCCAAGTGACTCGTACTACTTACATTTTTACTATAGCAACCACACTTATATTCATTCATATAGGTATATGTGATGTACATTTTCATTTGTAAGAGATTGTGTGAACCAATCAATCTCCAGTAATACATTTTTCACTAATAATTAAATCACTAACTAAACAAAAATTTTTCAAGAATAAGTTGGTAATATATCAAATATTTCAGAAGAAATTGAAAATTGTAATTTCTGATAGAAATTATTCAGGGAACCTGAACATAGCACTTGAATCATTTTGTGAATTTACATTTCTTTCTTTCAAGAATTTTTGAATTTTTCTTTTAGCACTTTAAAGTCTGGTGCTTTCTATGCGATTCGCATAAGCGAAAACTTTTGAAAAGTAAACCAGAGTACAAACATGAATCACAGGGTGGGATACTTTGAGTTACTTGAGATTTTTTTAACGAGAGTTTTAAATTTGTTGCTGTTTCATGTTTTACAGAGCGCAGTCGACAGAGTGCGAGGGAGTGTCGTGCTCGTAAGAAACTCAGGTACCAGTACTTGGAAGAGCTTGTAACCGACCGAGAAAAAGCTGTTTTGGCGCTGCGATCCGAACTCGATGTGGTATGGACAGTATACACATATGAATTTATATTTACTCATATACATAAACATTTACGTTCTTTTATTCGTTTTATTTCCGGATTTTTCTGATTGCTTTCCCTCACCTGATCCTCTTCAATGGTCTTCACTATATGTATGTAAACGCGTCCTATAGAGAAAAAAAAATCTCATGTAGAAATTTAGTTGTCTCGCTCTGGGGACAATGAGAATTTTTTCGAGCGCGAAACGACCAGCGATTCGTTTGCTGAGTTTTTTTTTCCTTTTACAATCGTTGGGGTGTCCAGTAATTCTCTCCGACTCGTTTGTTCCGCTCAATCCTGGATTTTCTGCGTGAATATCCTCGTCCACACTTTCTTTTTTTCTCTTTTTGTCCATTTTTTTTTTTTTTTT
>JAQQBR010001832.1:9447613-9464152 GCA_030347285.1 Microctonus hyperodae | reverse complement strand
TTTTTTTTGTTTACTTAAACAAAAAGCTAAATTTCCTCGATATTCCAAACTAATATCCTAAGTATTGACACATCCATTATCCTTTATTTTAATGTTTATTATTTGTTGTTTGATAATACATTTATATAATACATGAAATGTTTATTCGTGGTTTTTGACGAATGTTGCTGTTTTTCAGTATCGATTATGGGGACAGGAATTGGATGATGGTCGCATTCCCGAGGGACTTCAAACTATGTTGGAAGAGTGTTGTGCTATAAAAAAAGAACGAGATACAAACTAGTTGGGAGATCTAAAGTTGTAAACGTATATTTGAAAGGGAAACAAAGAAAAAAAATTGAAGAATTTTGCGTATAAAAAGTGAAACTTTGAATTGACAAATACTTTTTTTTTTAATTCACATTTTGCCATAAACGTTCTTTTGTACGTTCATTTATCCCAAATAATTGTATTAATTCTTCCGTTGCTTAATGTCATTCAAAGTATTCACAAGTATTTATTTTGAGGTGAAAGAATCAACGGAAATAATTTATTGTGGTGAATTCAAACAATATATTTTTTTTATATTTTTATTTTTATTTTTTACATTTGGAATGTCACCACAAATTTTTTTTTTTTTTTAGTTATTAATGTGTTAAATATTGATCTGTACAGTTGCCCCATCCTTCATTTTTTGAAATGGTTCCCAAGCGATAGCTATAGTTGTCGCGCTATAATTTAATAATGAGTGGAGAGACATGAAAAGAAGAAAAAACAACAGTTCGTTGGATATTACTTATCGTATATTTTTTTTATGATCGCAACGTGGAATTTAAAAATTTAACTGTTTCTCCAATACCTTAATACCGACGTGTAAATATACATATAGACAATATATCTAGGTGAATTGTTTGGAGTGAACGGAAATACACGAACAGCTGTAACTGAAACAACAGTTACTTGCATTGCGAGTATGAAACTTGGTAGCAAGTTATGATCGGAAGCAATTGTCAAAAGTGAAATTGCCAACGAGTGAGAAGGTAAAACAAGTGTGTGCTTTGAAGTTTCCTCGTTCTCAATTGTCGGAAAAGTAAAATGAAAAATAAAACAAAAAGTAAATGAAAAAACACAACTGTATATTTTATTGTTATAAGTAAAACTATAATTGTATATCCTAAAATAAAAATGATAGCTTTATGCAAATTGGCCTGAGAGTATATTCCATGAGTGGACTTTTAAGTCACACTAAGTAAATATTTTTTTTTCTCATACTTTTACTTTATTTATATATTTTTTATTTGGTTTTAACCTCGAGGCCTTTTATATATCTTCATGTCCATTTGTTTATGTTCGTGTTGCCTTTCACATTCACGTTGTCATTCGTTGGTACTTTTTTTGTGCTGTTGTTCTCGTGGATACGAGCGACCGCAGGCTAACAATTCAATCAGTATATGAAAAACTTCAACGATGTGTTTGCCGAACACGTATTTGCAATGGAATCGCATTTTTTCGATAACGACTCTTCTCTTTTGTGGACGATGCGAGCCAACCCCCCCGTCTCTCTATCCATTGAGACAACATGAATTTGCATGTTTTAAAATGGAAATGCTCGCAAGTATCTATATATTTATACGTAATAAAATTATTTGCCCATTTTGTATTTCACGGCATTGTGCAGATTGCCAAGTAATACTCGGAAACATAATAATCAAGTTTGCTCACATGATGCATGTGCATCATTTTAATAGTTGTTTGTTAAATTATATTTAATAATGTATATTAACATTATTATATATACAACCAATTCAATTTATTTTAATTGCAAAAATAGTTGAGCATACTAATGAATTATTTTCAATTGGAAAATTTAATTCATTTATTTTATTTCTACACTTGATTTTATTAAACTTGGTGTCTATATTCGAATGAATGTCTCGATTTTTTTTTCTTTTCATAAACTCTGATCAATGTGATTTTTTTTTTTTTTTGCATTTTCGCAATAATTTTAAATATTATATCAAAAAATATATAATTATGTTGTACATATTTAAATCGTTACTATTGAAACTGAGAAAAAAAATTGAAAGCAACTTGAATTTAATATTCTCCTCAACGTCTCACGTATCTCACGGTGTCATGATATCTTACTGAAACTCTATCTGAAGCTTTGAGTAAATGTCGTGAAAGACGAGAGAGTGAAAAAATGCTTTTTCAGTTGCTTAATTAGAAGCTTGAAGCACACATTGATTTTTTTTTTCTACTCATTTTCTCTCTCACTCTCTTAGTCACTCCTTATTCATATGTATATATGTATGTAGATTAATTACATCTAGAGTGTCATTTTTCACTTTTTGTTGGAAATTTTATTCGCGCTTTTGACATGAATGTGTGTAGTAATGTGCAAAGTACATGGAATAACAGCTTTTATTACTTTTTTTTATATTTCTTTTGCCTTTTTTGTTTCTTTTATTGACCATGAACACGAGTCTCCCAAGTATTTTACGTTATTGTATATAAAGTGTGAATACTAACTTACTTTTCAAACTGATTTTTTCTCACAGAATTTGTCTGGTGAATTTGTCAAGGGTTCTTTGTATTTACATTATTTTCAATATTATAAAAAATTAAAATGAATCTAATTTTGCTAGAGAATAAGAAACTATCTATTTTATTATACCACGCCCATCTTTATGCTATAAACACCAAACGTTACTTCGCTTCATCTTTATCCCCTTCATCTCTTTACCACGCCTTTTTCTTTCGAGTCTACTGTGTCTGGTCAGGATATCGAGTTTATCCATGCTCCTTTTATCGTTTCTCATAACGTATCGTCGCGGAAATAGCCGTAACCTCCTGTCTCGCGTTCCTTTTTAATATTACATGCTGCCTTTCGTATTAAACCGATGAAATTTATGACTGTAAGCTTCCATAGAACTAAAGTTGGGCTTTTGACTTTCATGGTTCAGTAAGTCGGTACCTTCAAACAAACGATAGTTGATAGGAGATAAACATACTATCCTATTTTCTCTTCTGGTGCAAATGAAAAATATAAGATTAATATATAATACCTCAAGGGAGAATATTCAAAGTACAGAGTATAAACAACAAACCCGTTGACTGTTAACGGGGTTGACTCGTTAAAAAAGGAACTTTATCTTTTGGAGTTTTCAAGTGGATAAAGTTTAACATGTGGCCAGTGGCATCGTTACAATAGAGTTAATGCCAACAGGCCCCCCCGGAAATTAAAAGCATTTAACTCAACCTGTCGGTGGTGCCCAGCCATTTTGTTGAAACTTTTAACGAGCTCGTTAGATTGTTACTCTCTTCATTTCCTCTCATTCACATACACCCTCTCTATAGTTTCAACATTGTTTATTTTTTCTTTTTGATTCATCACCATTGACCCATAGATTAAATCATTCGTTGTTGATGAATTACTAATTGGTATAGTAGTTAAGGAGAGTAAAAATAAATTAGTAATTTAATATCAATTTTTCTCCAACTTTATTGTTTGTTATTCTTTAAATTCATTATCCTTCATCTTCATTTCCGTTATAGAATTGGCAAACTATCCACTTTAGAATTTTGCGGTAAAATGTTTTGCGATTAATTTGATGTGATTCAATGGGAATTTCAATTTATCAACGGCATTTGATTGTAGTAGAATATGTATAGCACGTATAGAAAGAGAGTTGAGAGAGGTGAAATGCACAATTACATCACACGACTCGACGAGTTGGTTCATTACAAGAGTAGATATGTACAATTAATTAACTCACAGTTCGTTACATTGTAAATGGCGTGTACAGAGTTCTTCACTATATATATTGCATTCGAATAGAGTATTAAATAATTGGAAAGTGTCCCCATAGTAATGCGTTCACTGAATTTAGATATACACAATTTAATTAACAATTATTTAACAGAAGGTTAGAAAAATGAATTGTTACAAGTGGAGAATAGTTTAATGTTGTCTGACCGAATGTGTACATTGATCACTTAACGAATGATGATGATAATAATAATAATGATGATGATGTTGGCGCTGGTGGCGCCAAGTGATCGCGCTGTTGTTGAGAATATAAAAGTTTCACAATTTTCCCAAATTGCTTTTTACATCACTACACAAAGCATAATCGTATATTGTACAGGGTTCGTTTGGTATTGCATTTTAATATTTATATATGTATTATTAGTTTGAGCAAGGTTTTCACAGCCTATACGAGTCTACTACTCCAACTCTTTATACATATACACTTTCATCGCTACCAACCACACTGGAAGGTAATAATTTAATTCTATCCCTCTCGTTTTACTCCTGCCACGCCACGGTTTTTATACACGTCTCTACATATTTTTCCCTATGAATTAATTGTCCTGTGGTTCAAGGCATATTTATATGCCTAGCAAGCACCACGATATAATAATTCAACGTCTAAGGATATTGTACTTTATGGAAATGATTGATATGGAAGGATATAAATCTAATTCTTTAATGTTAAAAAAAGGAAAATATTCAATTAAATAAACCAACAGTCAATTACATTTAGTTGAGATTTTTATACAAATTTTTTTTGGTCATGAATTATTACAATGATCCATATTTTTACAATGTTATAATTTTTTTTTTTTATTTTTTCATATTTCGTATTTAAATCGCCACACCATTGGCGCACTTTTTCATTCATAAATATTATATTATTCATATTTAAACATGGACACTCGCGATTTATAAATTTATAATCGTTCGGTATATGCGCACATTCATATGTATATAAAAAAAAAAAAAAAAGTCACTAGTGACATGGTTTATCGGAGCATTTCACAATTCAACACTTGTCCATTGATATTAATATTTTTATTATGTTTTTTATGGTGCTCCGATTTGTTGCTTCAATCGACAATAATCACGGCCAATAATATCTTCATTAGGAATTTCTTCCTCCAATGGTTCCATACCCTCTGCTGCCATTTGATCTCTCACCTGAAACAATGTATTCAAAACGATTTTATCGTTATTATTATCGTCATCATCGCTTTCAATAATAAAAGCTAAAAGAGTATAGAGGAAAAAAAGAGAGTCGTGGTTTAAGTTTTATTTGAAATGTCGGGCACAAAAGCACAGTAGTTTTCATATCGGACTCACTTCCAATTAAATCAACACCCATGAAAAGAGTGGAAATAAAAAAAAAAATATGTATTATGGATGTGTATATAGAGTGAGAGACGGTATTTTGTACCGAAGGGGAAATGAGCTGACAGTGCGGTATGTTGGTGTACTCTGGTACTAATCAAATTTATAAAATGCATTATGTTATTTTACTGGTATAATAAAGTTTATTTTTTCTCCCGTCACAAACTACAGTCGTTTAATAACAGGGGAAATTCCGCCGAGTTGCAGGCGAATGAGAACGAGAGGGAGAGGAAGGAAAAGAGAAAGAGTGAGAAAATTCCTTCTACATGATATGATATTATTTTGCCTCAAGGGGATCAACTAGATATTTTGGTGAACATCAAGCAAAAGATGCTTCAATATGAGAGAATTCAAGTATTATATAAACATACCATACACGTGTGGTTATGTATAGCAATATGAAAAGGAAGATGAACAAAAAAAAAAGAAGAGAATGAAACTTCTCGTCCTTCCCCTAGTCATGGATAATATTAGCGATAAAGCTTCTTACAGCTTTTGATATAGAATTCTCTGCTTTTCTCACCCTTGTCCCACTTTTTCTTTGTCATCCTGATAATACTCATATCACGTTATTTATTATTTTTTCCCACTATTACGGAAAATATGCACTGTTTCTCTACATATTTAAATGTGGATTTATATCTGTATACATATAACATAAATTTTCAACATCGTTTCCATATTTATCTCTACAAATGCTAAATACATCTCAGACACTATACGTAATATATCATTGTGCAGTAAATAGCCCAAAGGAATAGATTCTTATGTATATATATGCACAGTTTATTGTCAATTAGCAGCAATGATAATTAAATTTACATTGTTGTATGCGGTCGTGTGTATACACATTAATAATATTTTCCATTTATTTTCATGTTTGATTCTATCGTACAAGAATCCCAACGTTTTTGATGTTACTCACAGACATTCATAGCGAGTATGGTACAAAGGCTCATTATTATTATCTACGTGTGTGCGCAATTCAACTAAAATTATTTAATAGAGATTACTCTGAGTATATAAATTTAAATGAGCAACGTTGTCATAAAAGTAATATTTATACATGTATCATTTCTCTTTGAATCCATGTATAAATAAGTGATTACTTCACTAACTGAGGGCATCGTGCGTTGTTTGATGGATACAAAATGTCTTGAATGAAATTGTCAAAGGACTACACTCTTTAATCCTTTCGTTTCACTAATGTGTCGTTATACATGTATGACATTGATAAGTAGGTAATGGCTATGTAAAGTAAGTCATCTTGACATTTCAGCTTGAGGAAGATGCTCACTCTTCTTGAGTTTAAATTCACTGTCAAACTTTATCTCATGTACTTTTGTCCCATCTTCGTAGTTCTGACATTTACTTTATTTACCCTCTCTATTTAGTTGGTTGAGACTGTAAATACTAATTCGCATTTCTATACACATATATTTATCAGTTTCGTGCAGTAATGTCAGGTTTGACTCGAAAATAATATTTACTTGACAGATTCATCAGCCAGTATTTGATGATTGATATTGGCCAACCATGTCAACGTGACGAAAATATATTTGTAAACTAATATTGAATGTTGAGTCATTTTGTCACAAGTTATATTAAATATTTATAATAGCCAATAGATTAAAATTGTTTATAGATATCGACACAGGTGTGCATGTTGTGTTGATTATTGTTTCTAAACACGAGTGTATGCTTATGCACTGATGTAAATTATCTAAACCTATTGTATAACAGTCGTCATCACAATCATTATCATTATCATTACAGTCTGGACTATGTTCAGCTATTATTGCAGAGTTACACAAGTGATAAATTTATTCTCTTGACACTTGGACACTATTATTACTTCACCATACCCAACGACAATAATCCATTTGCTAATAAATTTTTAATCAAATAAATCGGAAGAGAATAAAAATATATAAATGTATTGTATACAGGAAAGTTCCACACTGTCATTGGAGAAACAATTTTTCCAACGGTAGTTTTACGATCCAACGAATGCAATCATTTTTATGGACTTTCGTGCATTGCATTTCGAATAGAGTTGACTCTAATAGTAAATCGATTCACTAGAGGAATACCATTTGCTAAAGCGACACACATGCACACAAACACGTATATGAGAATGAATAAACTCTCACATAGTTATGTCATGAATCACAGACTTGGGAAATCTCAAGAAGCAAAAAGGATTTATAGGTTACGAATAAGGCGAAAATGAGAGTGAGAAAGAGAACAAAGATTGATATTGAATTGTGAAAAAGAAATGAAAATTTTCATAACGAATCATCTATTCTGTTGGTTGATGTGTGGTAATATATATTCTAAAGTATATGAATGTGTGTCCATACCAATCATGAGGAGAACAATATCATTTATGTGACTTTTTTCACCAACTCGAATATTTTACCGTATATGTATATATACATATATAAATGTTTGATATTTTTAGTTAGTTTTTTAACGTAAAAATATCTATATAGTTATAGTATAAATACATGAAACTGCATGTTTGGCTTGGGTTATGCCTCGCCATCATTGGCAAAGTTCCAGTAGAGGGTTGAAATAAAAATCACGAGTGTACATTTTTCCTCATGTCTATATATGCATACACACACATACGCAAATAGTAATTTGTGAAATTCCAATGTATGAATTGTGTACTTTATTAAATGTATTATCGGTTGAACTGGCATAATGTTCGCGTTAGATATTGTGAATTATATTAGCACGTGAAACACGATAAAAAGGATGAAAGAAATAGAGATGAATAAGAACGAGTCTTTTCAATATAGCAATTTATCATTTATGTGATTACACTAATTAATTATTTTTATTCGTTATTTCATTTATTTAATTGGATTACTAGTTGATCATAAAGTCTTAATTGTTTATTGAAGTATGTGTTGTGTAAATTCAAAAAGTTTTAATTTGTTTTTGTTGTTTTGATGGATTCGTACCTGCTCAACGGCTTTAAACACTCGAATGAGATTGAGTCCGGCGAGTTTCTGAATGTCTCGTTCAATCCAACCCTTCGCCAACAATTCAGCGAACAACTCTGGATACTTGCTGACATCCTCGAGACCAGTGGGTGTTCTGAAACAACAGAGTACAATAATTTTAGAGAGAGAGAGAGAAAAAAAAGTAAAAACAAAATTCTCCAGATGCATTCAGAGTTTATTCTAGATTATTTTTTTCTTTTTTCCCAAACATCCAAAGTCGAGAAATAATAGAGAAGAAAAAGACTCCTGTTGTCTTGTGATTCCTGTCAGTAACAGGACTATTTATTTCACTGTTTTATTTCATCCTACCGCTGCGGTGGGACCGATAAATCTTCTGGTTCTTGATTCTCTTGACCTCACTCGGGGTTTGTTCGCACGATTCGAGCCAGAGTATAGACTTTACCCACGTGTATCCCTTTGAAATATCAGGATATCCCAAACCGATAAAAAAAAAGGAGAAAGGTCCAGAAAAAAAAATGGATAGAAAATATATACCCATAGAGTTACCACAGGATAAAATCAATCATCCATTATCCCCAGAACTCAATTTGAAAAGAAAAACGATCCTTCAACATTTCCTCATTTTTTTTTTCTTTTAAAGCCCAATCGGTAAATTAAATTAAGTTTTCCAAAATTGTTGAAAGACTTAATTTAAAAATGGTAAAAGTTTCAAAGCAACTAATTGAAATAAATATATACCGTTGAAATTGTATTACTGAATATTTATATTTTTCAAATAAATATTTAGATATTTTTGATAAAATATATGCGGATACAAAAATACTATAATACTAAGCTCAAATACTTATTCATGATATATTGTCCAACAACCAAAATTGGCAGTTATGTTGTCTGTCTCGTGTTTATCGACCAGCAGTGGTTTTGGTTCATTCCCGCTTTTCAGCTATACTCCAAGCGAACATTTACCTCACCAATTTCCGATTTTGAGTTCGCCCGGAGTCGCATACACATTCTCGCTACCCATTTTCCACTTCACGCATACAGTCTTGTACATTGAATGCCGGCGTATTCGCTTGTACACATTACCAATACAGTAGTGGTGCAGAGCACGTTGTCGGATACACACTTCAGATATTCTCTCACTTCTCCCTGATATTTCTCTCACACAATGTGAACGGTTAAACTTTGATCGTAACTAGTTTTTGAAGTTTGTTATACAAAGGTTTTATTATAAAAGCTAATGACATTGCCAGTCTAAAATATCATTAATACGTCTATCAAAATAATGTTTCTCTCGCTATTTCAATTACAGTAATTATTTAAAATGACCTTATTATAATAAAAACAATAGAAGATAATTAATTTCAAGAGATGAAATATATTTAACTAAAAAGCTATACGAGATAAACTGGAAGAAAAATTAAGGGAGGACGGCTTACAAACCATCTAGCCAATAAGCTTTTACGTGAGATTAAAATTCATATTATCCCACACGATGCGAGTGTGTATACGAGGAGGAGCATTATACACCACCATAAACGGCCATTCTCTTAACCCTCCATAGTTATACATACGCAGACATTGAAACAGACAGGCAGACACACACTCATACAATACATATATAGTTACACGTATACATTTGGCGTCGTAATGCCATCGCTGCTTTCCTTTGGCGCTCATACAACCTCGAGAGGAGGCACCTCCGCCTATGGCATATCGCAACGTTACCTCTCGCGTACACTCGGTAATTAATGTCATAATAATTATCATTAATTGCTCTGACCTATCTTCGTACGTTCTCGCACGTTCTCCCTTTCATTCCCACAATATTTCCATATATACATATACTCTCTTCTATCTCTTTCTCATTCTCTTTCATTTTCTGCCGGTCACATTTTACTCCTTTAACGTCCATTGCCCTTTTGCTCACTTGAAACATCCTCACCAAGCGCATTTATACTCTCTTGTGGAAATTAGCAAACGCAAAATCCCTGAAAGACATCATGAGAATATTTGCAGCTGTAGAATGTCTCTCGAGTCACTTCTAGATCCTGGATTATAAGGCAAATTTATTATATTTGTTAATGTGTTAATACTTACGCTGCTTTATGAGGCTTGAAATTATTTATATTAAATTCATTTATATATATATATATATATATTAAATATGTACAATTGTTATTAATTTTTTGAGATTAATATTTGCGAGTATTTTATTTTAGTTGGAAAATTAAAATGGTTATTGTTGATTAATATGTTTATTTAAACGTGATATTATACTGGTGCTGATAAATAGTATTGATATAGTAATAAAGTAATTTTGAGTCTGAATATACGATATAGCTTGTGAAGAAGTACCCTCGTGGTTTCAACTATAAGCACGATCTCAATCAGTTTAGTTAGAGTTTATATGATGGCTATATATATGAAGCCTGCATGTAACGATAATTTATCGTTTGGAGGTCATAGATCTTGATGAAATTTAGTTTTGATGGTTCTGAACTTTGAGCTGATGTGGCTATTGTCTCAAAAGAGTACGTACAATCTGTCTTTTATACAGTATCTAGTTAGTATACAGTCTCTTGATTGTCTTGATGCGTTTAATAGTCTCCCTTCACTTTTCTCATTGTTGGTAATTTAGCTCGTCTGTCTTTTATGATTCCACTATAATATCATCTAGTCGGTTTTTATTCGCAATGATACGTAAAAGACTTTATATTACTATGATCCCTCATTTACTTCACGTATATTTCATCATATTATTATATATTTTGTCTGATTATGGGCTGCGATCAAGTGTCAAAGTATATGAAAATTTTATTAAATTATTTTTAATGTCGGTGTACATATATATATATATATAATGTTTAAAAATGAAAAGTATTTTTTTTTTATTTCATAGACGCGGATGTCGTTATGTCTATAGTCGTCAGTGTGTGACTGAATCTTCACTTATCGTCATTGAGTTTTGTAACAATATTTTCTCGGCAGATGTCTCGCAAAAGATTGTTAAATTTTTCATGACGTCGTAAATTCACAGTGTTGCAATGAAATCATGAAACGTTATGAAAGAAGAGAAATGAAATTATATATTGAATGAAAATATTATCTTGACAAAAAAAAAAAAAAAGGGTTTTTTTATTAGTCGATCTGGGATTTATATAAAAATGTTTTTCATTGAAAGTGTTGCGTGTATTCAGTTAACTCAAGACTATTATACAATATAATATTTACATTTTCATTTTTTCATGTTTTCAATATTTTTAAAAATTTTTATCCTATATACCGCGTGTTCATTGCAACAGCAATTTGATTTAAACTTTCAATACACATTGATACCACATTGTTTTCAATAGCTGATCACTCTACATTCAGTCTTTTTTATTTTTTTTTTTTTATTTTTATTTTTATTATCATCAAAAACAATTTTGCGCTAGCTTTCTAGCACTCGATACCTACATGTATTTTCACCAGCAGTTTTCAATCGACCAATATATTTTCGTTGGATTCACAGCGTGTAACCTCTCACCCTCCAACGATTGGGTTAGTGGTTTGAATGTTTTTGGCAGGGCATGTGCGCGGCCGAAAAGAACACATTCAACTTTTTGTCACCGGTTTATTTTTTCGTGTCATACAATCCCAGATATAAAAAGCGTACATATATAATGCTCGCATTGAAGAGATCGAGACTGCAAACAGAGTCAGCACAGAAAGTACACAGAGTAAAAGAATAGAGAAAGAATGAAGAAAAAAAAAATAAAAAAAAAAATGCATAGATATATATACGTGTTTATATACGAATCGAGAGTCGTTGCGAGTGATGTACAAAGAGTATGAGAGTAAAATACCCGCGAGGTTTCGTAAAACTATCATACGATAAAGAACCAAAAGAGAGAAAGAGAAAGATAATGGTCTGGTTGTAGTGGTGGAAGCGACGTTGAAGCATGACTGTCGGCGTGTCAGAAAACCTTTGCTGACTTGTATATTTAATACTATGGCACGCTGACGAGGACAATGACAACATCGAGTGAGAATGCGCCCCGAGCGATGCACATTGATGCACAGCTGGGTGTTTGATAATGCCGATGCGTGCATGTGTGCGTGCTGCTTTTTCCTATATACATATACAATTCTCATTTGTTTTTTTCTTTTCTTTTATTCTCACAAATTTATATGAAAATGATTGCTTTTGCTTCAATCAATTGTATCCGCTGGGTGTTATTGCGCATATACTTTGAAATATATTTTTTGATGAGACTGTTTTGTGTTTGTTTGTTTAATTCTGCAGATGAAATATTTAATTAATAAACATATTCAAAGCCATCGTCAGGTGTATCGTTATTAAAGGACTGGGGTGTCTAGATCATTCGTGTTCTAGTGTATTAGCATTTTACACCATCGAGAATGTACAGACCATGCGTATACGAATAGATGAGATGCATATACAGGCAGTAATGTGAGTAGTGGAAGTGATGCTCTATATACTCGATGAATTTATAGGTATGTAGTATATGTGCAGTGGGCATTTTTGTATAGATATATATCCTCGACATCATACTCTGCTTCTTCCCTTTTTCATAGTACTTAAGCGTAGCTCGGTTAATTCATTGCCGACGCGGCCTCGAAAGTCAGCCAAGGGAATGAGAAGACGGTGCGCGGCATATGATGGTAGAAAAAAATAATCAGGCGTCTATAATGCGCAAATGTAAAAGATAATATACACCTGGTAAAGCAGATGTTATATTTTATGTAAATATGTATGTATATACATATACTGCAATATAAACATTGTAATATTTTACATGGATACATTATTGGAAAATATTTATATAGTTTATCTGAAAATATATAATCCCAAGTCAAGGTTGTATAATTTTATGAAATATTTTCAGCCATATATTTTCTTTCTATACAAACATTTTCAATTAATCTAGTGAATTTTTATGTAGTGATAAAAAATATTTAGTGGAATGTTTAAATGCTCCATATTTTTGTTTTTACATATCAGCACACTCTCGTTTTGTGTATCGGTATAGTGACGGAATATACATAAAAATTCTTTATAGGATGAAAAATATATTTCTCTGCATCAGCTCAGCTGATCCAATGGTGCGATAGGAATTGGAATATGAAAAAAAAAAAAAAATAAATAAAACCGCGCGAATTTCCATTCTATTTTATACCCGAAACGTTTTCGCAACAGAGTAACTTACAAATTGATCCCATCGTATCCAGCCCCAATGCCAACGTAGTCAATTCCCGCGACCTTTCGTACGTGATTGATATGCGCTGAAACATTAATTCAAACCATTGAAATATTATATATACATGTATACATTGATTATAAAGATATGAACAGAATTTATTTACAAATGTATATTTATTATATTTATAAAATGATTTGTAATAAGGGCAGGACTATATTAACAAAGTTATTTCGATTAAATTATAAAAGATATACATAAATACTTTAAACAAAAAATGTATGTTTATATAAATTTGTTTTTGAATTTAAGAGAATTAACATTGAATTAAGTATCGAATTTTGCACAGTAATATTTATAAAGTAATCAAAAGGTAGGGTATTTTGAGCGTGGATAATTTACTGATGGTTTAATAATCCGGTTTGTAGATCAAGTTAAGCCTTAATGGAGGTAGATCGCCATGAGTTTCATTTCCAGGCGTGTTTAGGGTTGTTACGTTAGAAATATATGCATCGATTGTTTCGGTTAGCATATAACTATAATCATAATCTCTGTATATAAAGTATAAAATTTTATTTTAAAAATTTTTCATGCAAAACTCAACAAAAATGATAATTATACATGTGCTTTATTATATTTGCAATTTTTGATAAATTGACAAGAGAAATAAAATTCATATTTTAATTCAAATATCATAATACATATATAATGAAAATGAAGAGATTATGGTCGGGAGTAAAATGATAATATGAAATATAAACTAAATTATAATTAATTGAAGCAAGTTATTGAATCACTGGCAACATGACAAATCTACCAGGTGCGGTAGAGCTGCTATAATCGCAACTAAGAGTCGTGACTTGATGAGATTAAGAGACTTCCTAAGAGATTATCCGTATATATCTATATACTCCCTTCTTTCATTTACTCTCTTCTCGTCCTCGTTAATTTGAATCGACGCTCTCAGTGCGCGTGATAATCACACGTAAATTATTCAACCATTCTTCTCACTGTACCGCGCGCACGTCACGATAATACCGCACGAGAGGATTAACGAAGAGAAAAAAAAATATAACTAAACGAGACAAAGGAACAATGACAATAAAGTGAGATAATCTAAAGTCATAGAGAGTTACTTGGTGGTTTGCGAAAAGCATAACGAACTAAAATTGGTATATATTGTACATATACATATATATTCAAGAGAGAATTATGTTTAGCGTACCAAAATGGCCTTGAAGGCACCAAATATATAATACTATACATATATACATATATATCATTTACTTTAGTCTGTTCTCTTGGCAATATACCCGACAAAATTGGCAGTTCCCTTGAGACACTTGGCGGGAGATATTTTCGCGCGAGAATCCACTGTTCGTTGGTTAAAACGATGCTCAAGGCAATGCTCACTATACACATATATATATATATGTTATTGAGAATACGAGATATATAGAGAAAGAGCAAAAATGAGACAAAGCTATACGATAACTGAAGAAGGGATGAATGTTCTCTTTTCAATTCTCGAGATTCAATTATCCTTTATCCGAACACCCGGACGAAGAGCTTAAATAAATGTCTTTTTCGCTGTAGTGACATTTTCAATGGGTTTCCAACAAGGATAATGATTGTAACATTTACCAACTACGTCCTCGAGTGTTGACTTTTCACCGCAGCTGATGAAGTGAGGATAGAATGATACCATAACAATACCACCAGATTGTGCCTGTTTTAAAATAAAAATATATTTTTAATTATTTATTCGTTCATTGTTAATTTTAATTTTATAAAAATGTTTATGATTAATATAAATTGAAATACAATAAATAATATTACACACCAGTAATTTGAGGGCATGATCAGGCACATTTCTTGATGAATTGCAGAGGGCATGTGCACTGCTGTGACTAAAAATAACTGGCGCTTTGGACACTGACATTGCATCTAACATGGTTGGTACTGAGACGTGTGAGAGGTCCACCATCATTCCCAGTCTGTTCATCTCCAGGACTATGCTCTGTGAAAAGGAAAATGTCTGGTGGATACAGCGGATTCTATTGTTACGCTTTAAATTGGGAATTCGAGACGATTGTTGAGGTTCCATAGCTGTTACGTTTCTATACTATTGGTCGTGGCTTTTGCTGCTGCTGGTTGCCATCATCTGGCTTTGTATCCGATTCAATGGAAATGAGGGTTTCAGCAGATTCGACGAGAGAGATAAAAAGAATTGAGGCCAAAATCACGCTTGGGTGCAATGGTTGCGTTGAAATTGAGAAAAAGAATAAAGAGTACACATACATGTATACACAATAACATTATCCAAGTGCATAGAGTGTCTTGGTGTATTTTAATATGTTGGCTGAATGTAAATGAGTCGATAGGGAGTCAGTATTTGAATATTATACGAAAAGTGGGATGAAAAAGTAAAGAAGAATATGTATAGAAAGAGAGGGAAAAAATTGGAAAAAAAAAACAAGATAGTGAAGAAGGAAAGCAGATAAGACCCACGTTAAAATCCACTGACACTTATTGCCTGGACTGCACTACTTCATGCGAGATAAACCTTTTCTTTTACTACTTTGTCGATTTACACCGTCTGAATTTCAATGTATGTCTCTCTGATGGCACGTTGGCCTTTTTGCTTCAGTGAAAAAAGTATTTTAAAATTTTTCTCTGTTCACCTCTATCAAATATCTATGAAAACTCTGAAAATTTTCATGCTTATATGTGTTTCAAATAAAAATTTTTCCATTCAGAAATAAGAAAGTAATATCAAAATAGATAGGGATTATTAAACTATAAATAAATATGGTTTAAGATATCAAATAAAATTTATGTGGCAAAAATATTATTATAGTATTTGATAAAATAAATATATATTTTATCTTTTCGTTTTCAATATTTCATGAATGATTATGTGAATGACGAATATTCAACGTTTATGCATACTAAGGTTAAAGAGACAGCATATTTTTGTGATATGTTCAAATGCAAACCAATGTCGTGTGTGCTTTGGTTGACTTATTAGGATGGCCGATTCATGTTCTGTCTTTACTTTATTATTCCCTTTTTTTCCACTCCTCCTTTTCAATTCATCATTCCTTTGTCTACTATACCTCGCGAATAAATATGCACGAGAGATTTTCCCTTGGAAATAATAAAGCGTTGTGGAGCCACAATGAAA
>JAQQBR010001832.1:9416345-9443134 GCA_030347285.1 Microctonus hyperodae | reverse complement strand
TTATTTTCTCTTTGCGATTGTTTGCGTGACGATAATTTATGTGTTGTTTTAATTTATAGATAACATGATAATGTTTGTATATATAATAAAGGAAGAGATTGAGTGAGATGATAACATTTACCTTGTGTCATGCTGCTCTAATCCGACTAACAAGGTCATAAGCAAACAATGCTTGGGATTGGGTAAATGATAATGCCAATGAGTTTCTGGACCCATCAATGTGATTATTAACATTTTGCACATGATACGAAACCTGGGCTAGCGCGATTCGGATTACATTCGTTTACATCATGATAAATCCATTGTTATTTAGTGTACAGTTTCTATTGGGCAATATTAATTTGAAGTATTACGTTTATTTATTGTTAATTAGACATTATCATAGAATTAAATGTGAAAAGAAAATTTTGGAAGAGAAAAATTTCCAAAAGATGAAACGAGAACGAATTTGAATTAATTAATAATAACAGCAGATTCATTTATGTGAAAATGAATTGAAAATAAAATTAATCTCTTTATATTTCCTTCAAAGGCAACATTATTATTTTAAATAATCCTCTCATACATTCCTTCGCGTTCGTTTAATTTGTTTATGTCACAAACAAAACAAATTATAACACACAATAAATTTTACATATTTATAAAAGTTAAAAATAATTTTGAATTTATTTATCAGGCAAACGCGAATATAGAAAATGAAATGATTTATTCTGTTTGCAAGTTATATTCATCATGAATCAATAATCTCTCTTTGACCACTTTTAGTAAGCATCAGACGTTGAATCTGAACTAAAGTTTATACTAGGTACTGCGCAATAAACTATATACATATGTCTATGTTGATATCCACGTGAATTGACTGCGAATGGCATTTCATTGGGTGGTTTGCGGCTGAATGAAATAATATAGGTGATACTGCCGGCAGCAGTCTCGTTACTTTTGTGCGCTTGGTCTGCTTTCGATCGGTTCAAATCTGATATCCGATTAATTTTGTCCATGCTATATGTCGCGGCCACTGCAATAGTTATACCGCAAAAATCAACGTTAACACTGTCATGTTTCTACTTTTTACTACATTCGTACATACTGAGATCTATATCGACCGTTATGCACTATGTATTTTTTAATATTCATTGTATAATATAAATTCTCAATTTTCATCTTCTGTGATTCGATGATTAACTATAGAATTGCTGTAACTGGGTTTATGTGGGTTATTTATGTATACCATATGATTAATTGTAGATATTATGATTCAGAGACTCACCAAGGTGTATTGCATGTATGAGTGAGAGTGAGATATCTTGCTCCAAGTTCATACAGCATTCTTAATACTGCTAAACTTGTGCCCACTGCATGTCCACCCTCGACTCCTATTAGACTAGCTAATCTACCGTCTTTGTGTGCTTGTTCGATTCCTGAAATAAATTCACAAAAACCATTTATTAAACTCTGATTATTATTGGCATTATAATATTATTGGATTACTTTTGTTTATTTGTTATTCTGGTATCGTCGTTCGTCCATTTGTCAAGGTATTATTACGACGAGGTGTTGGACGTATTGTTGAGTTGTCTATATATGGACATACGCTCATGCATACACAAGAAAGTCAACTAGTTTAGTTCATCGTCCAATCAAGGTAACGTTGGCAAGGATTCCGGTAAAACGTGACTTGCCCCCCCCAGTGAATTCAAGACGAGTGTGCAAATAAAGTTCTTAACGAACTTGTGGCATTAAAAATGATTAAATTTATATCAATTCTTGGGGGAAAAAAAAAAAAAAAATTCGTGACTATATCCTCATAACCCTCGTCCAGTGATGCCAGGAAATCGTCAAGGATCTTTTTCATTTACCGTATATTTCATTCTTACAGAGGTGAAAAGAAAGATGAAAAAGAAAATAAGAAGGGAAAAATGGAATAGAGTGAGTACTTGAAATACTTTTTTTTGAACCCCGCGACAAGTGGTCGCAGTTGGTGGAATGCTTGAGTTGGGTTAGTGGTTCAGATTTTAGGGTGAAGGACCTGGGGTGCTTCACTGGAGCATCGCCAAGATCCAGTAGAGAAGGACCATTCGTCAATGAAATATTTCATCTCTACTTTCTTTATCTTTTCATTATCCAACACATGGTGCACATATTAAAAATATAAAGATGGAAAAAGAAAATAAATCAACGATTTAACATCTTGTGCGGTAACATTTAATCGTGATGTAAATTTTTTCTTATTTTTAGTGAAAGAAAAAAAAGAAAGTTTCGTATGATTTGTATCTCCTCATATAAATTTTCCTAATAAAAAAAAATAATATTCATTACTTTTTCTACCTTTATTGCACTGTAAATAAACTGAATGTTTAAGAAAAAAAAAAAAAAAAAAAATGGGGCCTTTAGAGAAGGAGAGGGAGAAATGGTGAGATAAACAGACGGAGGATTGGAGGCGTTTGGACGTGAGCCAGACAAATGGAGCGGCGGGAGTATAGAACCTCCGCCACGATGTTTGACCCAATATTGAGTTTTACTCCTATCCTTCGTTCTCTCCCTCTCTCTTTTCCGTATATCTCTGGTTCACCGACTCAGTTTGCCGTTTATCGGGGTACCATTGTTCCGTCGATTTCTGCGTGCTTTATGACTCGTCCGATTGTTGCTACAAACCAGCGATTGATGCGGGACCGTGGTCAACCATCAGTTTGCGATACACATAGACGTGAAAATAAAAAGAAAAATTTCAAAGAACAGTACTCGTATGTTCAACATCTTTTTTTTTCCCGACTGTGGTATACATGCATAACACAATGTCATATAGCAAATAAACTCAAGAGATACTGTAATAAAAATAGCTGTGTAAGTTGGATAAAAGTGTTGGGAAAACCGTTTGTTTTACTTTATGTTTCAAACAATAAATTTAGTGTAGAATGTCATGTCAATAGATAGTCGGTTACCAAGAATTACGCTTGAATTGTCGAGAATGTCGATAGCAAGAGAGACAATGGACGAGTATGAGAGTGGGAATATCCATTATCTGTAAATTCTTGCATTGATGGTTACACGTACCTTCAGCATTCGTAACGAGCACCATATTCTGTGGATGCTTGTTTACCAAGCGTCGAATTAGGTCGATTTGCTCTAGGGCCAGTTGCACTGAGTCGAGATGTTGCGACGAACATGGTACGTATGCAGACCAAAACTGTAAATGAGAAAATGATAAATGTCATATATTTACTGTATAAAGAAAAATTATTGCATTTAATTATCGTGAGATTTTTCATGATTTCATTCATTCAGTATATGAATATAAACAGTATTATGTATATAGCATTATTGTTGTTGTATCTATATAGATGCATGCGAGTATAATGGAAAATGTTGGAATATAAAATATAAGATATGTAAAATCTAGAGATTATTTATGCGAGGTAACAAAGTAAATATGTGGCGTGTGCTCTGTGACACGTATCGTAGAAGGTCGGAGCATGTTGCGACGACCAACCTTATATGTATACCTCTATATATACTTCTCGAGGCAGATTTCTCGCACGTTCCGTAACGCGAGTCATATTTAACATTCACGTGAGAAAAGGGATTTATGTTTGAGTCGTGGTGCTTTTTAGTTCATCCCCATAAACTCTACATGGATTACCAATGGGAAAAAAAGAATTTCATAAATTTCTTTAATTTATTTTTTCCTACTATAAATGAAATTCCGACACGTTACAATTTTGTTCTATTTTCATTCACATCAGAAAATCGATTTTACGTCGCTTTTAAATTTTAATTTATTTTATTTTTAGTTAGGTCTACATAGTTTATTGAATTTTTTAATGATGCTTCATCTGGTATAATATAATCAATTTATACATATAGAATACATACACGACTTTGTTTCGATCTTTCAAAATTGAAAATAAATTTTAAATTTGTGTTTGACTTTTGTTATATAGTAAAATTGTAGACCTGAGTGAAAGCGATTGTTTTACATTACTGTATAAGCAAATCTACATAAATTTATTAAATTTCTATAATATATTTGTATATAGATGTATATATAAAGAGGGAGAGAAACTTTGATATGAGAACATCAAGACGGGAAGAGAGAATGTTACGAGCATACAAGAATAAAAGTATGAGTTTATCCCTTTCTTCTCTCATTCTTATATATATATATATATATATATATATATATCCTCTTCAACCTCTTTTCCTGCCTCAAAGCATCAAAGTTCTGAGAACTATATACAACAATGAGGAGCAAAGCATCTGCTTCATTCGATCGCGACGACCTTTTCACCCACTCTCAAATGTTTTCTCCTACTTTTTTTTTTTTTTTATTCTCTTTTTCCTTCTTCTTTAACATTGTCATAAAATATATCCACAAACTACAAACGACTGTATCTGTATATAAGACAATAGAATGTCTGAATTCAATTTCAGACGCGCCTGAGGGCCACTTAGATGCGACAAGTACTCGTAAATTTTACCAACAACTGCGGCTCTCATCGAGTCTACATGTACACACGTATATGTTACGTGGGAACGAAACGAAAATGGTTGAGTGCAGGGTTACAGAAATGTATAACAGAGAATTCGTGGAGTGATTTAGATTTAAAGCGAGGTAAAAGATCGAATCGAGTAACTCTACCATCGACCTTTTATACTCTGAAACTAACTGATGAGGATGAAACTAGTAATATTACATCGTTCTCATTCTCCTCGCTTTCACGTCCTGCAAGCTCCCTCTCTATTCAGCAACTTAATAGTGTCGTGGATTAATTGCGACAGTGACGAATAGCTATCAGAGGATGCATGCTATGTACCATCTATATAACTTGATATATTAATCAAGCTTTTTTTATTTTGAAACTCCTCTATTTTATTTATACGCTTTCATTCTGCTCGTAATTTTTTTGTTTACTTTCTCACGCTTCCGGTATACGTTTTCAACTTGGCGATGAAGTTTGCACCGTAAATTTTATAGTAGACGAGGAATCCGAAGTGAGGGAGATTGAGTATGTGGTGGAGGTGGCAGGGAATGATGTTGGTTGAGGTGCGATAGTTAAAGAAGGTGCAGGAGGAGATGGGAGACGAGGGCACAAGGTAAATCTCAGTGAAGATTGACTATACATTCGTTTTATTTTAGTATTCTCTTGCTTCATCCAATGTCTTTTCTTTATACTTTCACGACTGCCTCTCTGGCGCCCACTTCGAGGATTCTCGATCACACTTACGAGGCGACGACATTGTGAAAGATTTTCTTATACGACGTTTTTATATGTATGTATGTATGTATGTGTCTTTCGTTGCCATTTTTACCAACTTTTTTTATACGTTATCTGCCCAGCTGCCAGTGCAGTTCGTGGCCGCACCCAGACTAAGTAAATCCTTGCCCGTTTGTTATTTTCCAACATTCACCATGTTCCCGATTTTTTTTTTCTCGACTGCAATTTCTTAACGTCCGCTTTTTTATTTCTTTTTGTTACGATTTTTCATTGCATATTTCTTTGAATATTAATATGTGTAAAATAAAATAAATAATGATATGTTATATGCATGTTTATATTAAAAAGAACGAAAGGTGGGAGATTTGTGGAAAATATGAGTCCAAGAATGTCACTGGGGTATAATGAGGAAAATGAACTCGTAATATGTGTGTGTCGTGGTCTGTTTTAAATTACGTTGCGGTTTGGCGCGCGCAACAATTTAATTTCTCACGGTAAAAAATATTTTCACATTATGTACAGAAGAAATTTAGTTACTGTGGGAAAATAAATATAACTATGTGGCATATAACACAACAAAGTTCGTTCCATGGTAAACAAATAATGTGTATAGAGTGTTGGGTCAATTAAAGTAAATAACACTGAAGATTTTTTTTTATTCATCTACTTTTTTCGTCATTCACAAAGAACAGTTGATTATCATTTTTTTTCTATCGGGTCACCTGAGGTAAATTATGGCGATGACAATATCCATATATAGTATTTATTTCATGTTTGTGATAAATTAATCGATCTCGTTTACTTTCTTCGATTCGTCGCTTCGACATTTTTATCTTCCATTCAATTGACCCTAGAAGGTTTTTGGGAAAGCTGATAGTATACAGTGAATAAAAAGAAAGGAGGTGGTAGAACCATTTTGTGTGAACAAAAAAAAATGTAAGTGGGTAACTTGTTTTTGGCAACGGTAAAGCTCGAAAAAGATTTAAACCGTCGACCACGAGACGTCGAAAGCACTCTTGCCGTAATTCTTTGGGTGCTTTCGATTTAAAATAAAAGTATTGAAAAATTTATGCACACTATGAGAATACGTAATAGTCATAATTAAAAATTGAAGAAAAAATATTGTTAAATGTAAAATTGAAATAGATAGTAATAAAAAGAAGAAATTCATAGCTCTATGTTTTTAATCAACGAGGACTTTTATGTATTTTTATGTGAAATGGTGAGCGTTATAAAAAATTTTTTATTATACTCAATAAAATCGTGAATTGGTTCCCGCTCATAATAAATACATTTTTTTTTTTCTTATTAATGTATTTAAGTCTGCTTAAAATTCATTGTTATGCACCTTGTCAAATTTCTCATGCACACATAAAATTCTTTTATAACTATATATATATTCTATATGTAGGTATATACACATATTTTTCAACGAAAGAACATGAATCGTCGAAAACTTCTAACAGAATCAAAAACTTTTTGTACGGATGTTGTCGTTGGTTGTAGATGAATGTGCAGAAAGACTGAAGAAGAAAATATATAGAAGAAAAATGCAGAATAAAAGAGGGAGAAAGAGAGGTAAAATTCAAAGCCGACAATTTGGCACGCCGGAAGCACTCGAGTTTCGAAAATCCGTTGCGCTTAAGAGGTACTCTTATAATGCTAGCTTCTTTTCGAAATATATACATGACTATTATTTGATGAATAATAATAGAAATAAACGAAAACAAATAGATGAAAAAGAAGTGAGTAATGAATTTTCAGGGCTTTTGTTTATATACGTATATATTGTATGTATAGATATAAGCCGTTGCAAATATTACATGGCGCTCAGCTCGTTAATTTCCTCGTTTTCACCATCGCGCGAACTGGCAGATCATTGTTTTAGCTACGCTACCGGAAGTAGCGAACGAGACTCTGGTAATTAAGGAAGCTCAACGTGGCGCCTGAGAAAGGATGAGTCGAGGAGAGAGAGAGAGAGAGAAAAAATTATATATGAAAATAATAAAGAAAAATGAGCAATTTCTTTTGACGAGTACAAAATGTAAGTGAGATGAAAAAGCTCTGGAAGTTCACTAGCTAGAAAAAAATGTGTAGATGGATGATACAAACTGATTGATATATCATTCATTTGAAAACTTACTTGTGCTGCTACCATTCCTTCTTTCAATCGTCTGAGATCCGTGTGACTCCAAGCACTATGAGACCAAGGATGACTATCGCTTAAATCGTCAAATCGAAAGTCGCGTAATTGATTCTTCAAAAACTTTCTTATGTTCCAGGGTAAATCGTTGTGGCTGAAATGTAAAATTATAAAATAAAAATAAACAAAATAAATTTTCAATATTTACGTATAATAATAATAATGATAAAAGTGTTGGAAATTCAACAACTTGAGATTGTATGGCGACGTGATTTTGTATCGAGTATTTTCACATGGAAGCAAATACACATCTTGTTTCTTGTTTTGCACGTGCATTCACTCTACATTCTTATGACAATGGCACACGCCAACTCAAAAGTATCCTCGAGTACATACACGTAGATAGAGTATGTATAGATCTGAAGATAGAGACAAACTTTGTCAACGGATATGTTGGCCATTGTGGTTTGCCCCATTGCACGCATTGTACACAAATTGTATTGTAGAAACAGATGGAGAATGAGCACCTCGGGTGCCATGTTGATACGTAGTTACGAGATATGTAGGTACGTGCTTTCTTGCGACTATTTCAAATCCATGTTTCCCATCACTATTCACTATTGGATCTGCAGTGTTGGAGGTACGGTCATTGTATAAGAAGTATATAATAATCTTTATTTTAAATTTACATATATCTAAATTTCCAATTTTTCTTTTGTTTACCTTCGATAATATGCGAATTTTTTCATGCTATTGAATTTTTTCTCCTTAATTTTCAAGTTATTCAGATATGCGAAGCTGTGAGCGTTCAATAAATGAATGGACGATAATTTTCAAAAAGATTCTTAAAAATATTTGTGCTGTGAAATTACGTCATTAGTATAATACTGTTGATTAAAGATTGTGATTGAAGATTTTTTTTTTTAATGGTCCATAATGCAATTGGAAACGGATTCGAATCAGAATATTATGATAAATAATAAATGATGTAACATCGATATAGTGCAAATATAAAGTGTACAAACAGTGACGATGAAAACTTTAGCCACACTTAAATTGAGTATTCCATTACTTTTTAATGTAATATATTTCTCTATTTAAACTCTCTGATTATTGTGGATTTCAATTTCAAGTTTTTATTCATTCCCAAATTTATTTTTTACTCTTCACTAACATAATATTTCACAATTGTGTAATTTAATTTGATTTCATTTCTTACTTTATGCCGTCAGTAAAGTCATAATGGTATTCGGGTTTATATACGTATAGTTGAGGACAATCCTCTTATCCCCTTAACCGGCTTGAACCTTTTTTATTCGTTAATATAAATCGGTCTCTTGGACTTTTGACATGCGATTAATAAGCTTACGAGTCGTATTTTAGATTATTCATTCTTCATCTTGCCATTTCGTTGGCAAACTAAAATGAGTAACATTAAATGATTTTCATTATATTTATATACATTATTTTAATTCTGACTTTGTCAAACCAATGTAAATTCATTTCCGGTTTCATCAGTATAGATAATGAAAATAGTTAAAGAGATGAGGACGGAAAATTTTATTAAAACACGTAAATAGAGAGAAAAAGCATTGGATTTAACAGAAAAGCTTTAAACTTTCGTGATCTCCATGTTCAGTAACTCGAAGTATAAACCGCGGAATGTTGTCTGTCATGGTATTTCATCTAATCTCTGTTGGAGAATTCTGTATCCCGTAATATCACTGAAAATAATTTCACAAGCTTCTACAATTTTCTCCCTTTTTCTCGCTAAAATTTATGAATAGTCTGCTAGGTTGTTGATGTTATACAGTAATTGTAACTTGCAGTTATCTTTACTCTTATTATTAAAAGTCAAATTTAGTGTTATACACACTTATATGCATTTTCTTGTATTACAATGCAAAATTTGTATTCAATACTTTGTATAAATTACGCCATAGCCATTACCAGGACACAATAAAATTCAATCAATCAATTAATTATCTCTCTGTTACGATTCCTATTTCTCTTTTTCACAATATATAATATATTTTTCCACAGTTACTTTAATAATTTTACAATTTTACATTAAAATGCAAAATGTATTTAGAGTTATTTCAGCTGAAAGAAATCATAACATATATTTTATAAAACAATTAATCGTATATTTTTGTCACATTTCCAACACATTATTATATACAAGCAATTCATTTGACGTTCGTCCTTTCAAACAAATAATGAAAGTAAAACAGCATATACGCGTAATATTGGTGAAGCGATGAAAGGGACTGAAAAGCTCGAGGTTGTGCGGTTAAGTACCGAATCTTTAATCCACGAATAAACGAGCGTTGGATATGCGGAATATGAGGGATTACTGCGAGTAAAATTGAATTTCACTGTATGTTTCGAGTGAAATAGCAAGAATTAACTTTCACATATATACATTTATACGTATACATACAAGTCACCGATTAATTAACCCTTCAATGCACACACACACGTTCATATTATACATATGTATATATCCCTATTTTCACACCTCAGATAACGTTTACACAGTAAGCTATCGCGCCTGTCACACGCGAGAATATCACTCGGCGTATATACATATATACAGTAGAAAATTATTCTGTCGATCCTTCTTCATATCTATACGTAGATGTTATATGTCGTTGACTATAAGCGCTTTGACTAGCGACTGAAACTAAACGAACATATACCGCAAAATACGAGGTGCAATAGAGTAAGACGAGACGAGAGAGTGGAGTTTAAAGAGAGATAGAGGATGAGAGATGAAGTGAGAAGGACACGCTCTGATGGTATTCAGCTAGTTAGCAGGAATATCTTGGAGCATTAGTGGTACGGCAGTAGTGGCGGAGATCGAGGTAATTGCCGGATGGGCACTTGCATCCCCATCCACAGCTACTCTCATTCCCGTCTGCTTTCACCCCTCTCATCGCCCATTCTCTCTCTCTCTCTATATATATGTATATGTATATACATTGTCGTTCACTAACCGCCAACGACCAACTCAATTATCGATTTGTATTTCATTGATAACGATTGTTCGTTATACTTGGACATTTGGTTAATATTCATATTTTAGTTGATATAACTAATAACTAATTTTATTGCAATTTGCACGGAAATTCAGATGAATGTGTTATAGGTATGTATGAAATTTATTTGAAGAGAGGGATATTTAATTTATTTTATACATCAGTGTTCAATTTTTGTGTGTTGTAATGTAGGTTTTTATTTTATTTTTTTTTTGAATTTTTTTATAAAAGCTTTTAACTGACAATGTTCCGACCACGTTCGCATATTAGTTGCGAGAAATTCTCTACGATTGTTTCCGTGTTCTTGTACGTTGTAAAACGATAGAAGGGCATTGTATTAAAAAAAGAACATAACAAGCACAAGGATAAAGAAATAAATTAACTTGAAACAATGTTACGGAGAATAAATATTGTGAGAGAGAAACAAGTTTTAAAGAGTTAACATAAAAGGAAAAAAATGCATTTGCACACATAGTCCTGTGGGGGAATTTACAGTAAGCATTGTGAATTAGAAAATGCATTGTAAAAATACATTGGTGAAAAATAGTAGAAAAAAACAATTTGGTTTTGCAATGGTAAAAAGTTTTACATCTCTTGTGTGAAATCAAATTTATCTAAATTGTCGTGCCTCAATTCTATTTACACTTGTAAACTGCAAACCTTTTTCTTTTCTATTATTCTTTCAATTTTTTTTCTTTCTTTTTCCTACATTTTATATATTTATACATTTATTTGTTTCATTATATCTTTTAAAGTTTGAGAATCGTTGTCAAAATGAATTTATGTGTCCTTTTTATCATCATGAAGTGAAAAGTGTAGTTTTGCGGGTAAAATAAAATTGCAAACGATGTAAAATTTACTTTTACGAATCAAGTACGCAGTGTTTTAACGTTTTTCTACTGTATTTTGCTCTTTTATTTTCTCTACCTTCATTCTCTTTACTTTTCTCTTTTTCTCCATGTCACTTTCAATTTTTCTTTAACACACATTCACTATGTTGTATACTTTTGATGCATCTCTTACACGCATCGGATGTGACAAAGCTTCAATCGATGAAATGTTCACGTCCAACTTCATTTCTATCGCAAGTGCTTTGAACCATTACAACTCTTTACTTGTTACCATCCATTGTCTCTTTACATTTTTCTTCTTCTTCTCCATCTACATAACCATTGATCTATATACACATATATATTGGTATAATATTTTTTTCTGTACAATTACATTTGCGACATTTCCCAAATGTGACTGCGAACTTTCGTATACGTTTTGTCAAGACCGTATATATTTTTTCCAAATTTCGATAGTCATCATCGTCACTGTGCACTCTCTGATATGTCATCACCAATATTGCAAGTGTATTTCACCGTAAAACGGCATTTACAGCACCTTTCAACTCTTTTAACGTCATCGTCTTCCGGTTAATCTCTAGAATGTGTCGTTTAAGAGATGGTCTCATCTCGGATAATACTAAAGTTAGTTTGAACTTTTCCAACTACGCCCAGTATTAATTTTTATGCTCTTCAATTTTATATTTTTTTAAATATTCGAGTGGATAAAACAATTGTCAAAATGTAAACATATAAATTCACAAAATTAAATTGAAACTTTACATTTATATAGAGTTTATATTATAATAAAAAAAGCAAATGGTATTTAATATATATTATTATGCATTTATTATTTACCCATCTATAAGTGGAACATCTCGTAATATTCTGCGTGCAACAGCAAGACGATCGCCTGCATGCGCTGCCAACAGAATCCTCGTCAGAAGCTGACCCAGCACCATCACTCCCATCACCATCCTCATCCTCCACCTCGCTGGGCCCGCAGCTTGTTCTCGCTGATAATGTCCTCATGCCATTGCCCGTTAGAGCCTTAACAATTCTCCTATGCACTCATCTCTTGAGTCATACACACACATCCACCCACACACACCCACACACACACACACACACATACACACACAGGCACGGTTAATTTTTATCGTCAATTTTATATTGTGAGTATTATCCATAAAAAATAATTACCACATTTCTTTTATTCATTACACTACACTCTGCCCACTACGATAATACCACCAATTTTTAATATTTTTTTACTCTATTATTTTTAAATAATAACTTATTTTATCTTGTGGATTTATTCGTTTGAATTTTCTCATATCTTCGTGTTTATATTCTCAATTTATCGCCACCACTTTGTTTAACAGAGTTGTTAGTTTCATGGATAATGTGTATATTGGAACGACAATAAATACAAAATTGTTACTACCCAATTGGAAAACAATTAAAATTTACGTCATAAATTTCACGTATATTAATGGCAATTACTTTAAATCATTAATTATACAAAATAAATAAAAGTCAATTATAATAACTTTCTCATAATTTACACTGCCGCAATCAAACACTAAAAATCACTGTATAATAAAATTCAATAATGATTATTTTAAGTAAACAGAAGTTTTGTAGCTTTACCAATATTATTTTCTTTTATTTATCTTTATCGAGAGAAGAATATAGTGTATAGAAGATGAGATGTTACTACTGTGCCGTAAACATGAATCGCCAGTGAGAGTTAAGATCCTCGTGGGTGTCGTTAAGGAGGTCGAGCGATTGTGCTAGACCGTGGTCAGATCCCGGGTTAGCTCGTTAGTGTTCCGTGATTAATTAGCTTGGCACAGTATCGGATGTATGAAGCGAGTGGCATGAGAGTTGAAGAATGAAACGAGGACAGAGTGTAAGGGGAATGAAGAAAAAATGAAAAAAGAAAAACATCAACTCGAGAATGAAAGTGGCTCTTGATTGTTGCGGGGAAGAACAAAGAGCTTTTTTTTTTATTCATCGCCACTGAATTCAAATCACTCAGGCAAAGTTCCTATATCTTTCAATGAATGAATTTTATGAATTACAAATATTTTTATTAGACTCAAACAATCGTGTATTTATCTATGAATGTTGTTTATTATTCTATTTTATCATTTAAATATTTTAAATGCTCGGTACATGTGAGACAGTATAGATACGGTCGTTTCATATACAGAGATTCAATTTATCTCGATATATGAATGGTGTCCCGAAGGGAGATGATTTTCCGTGAAGTTTGCTCGGTTCTACTAACATTTGTGTATTGAGATAGGTGTATGTACATGTAGAAATGAGAAACGAAAAAGGAATAAAGTATATAGAGGAAAAATGCTTTTCCGAATTCGATACGGAACTCGCGCGCTGCTACAGATCGTTTTATCGAATTTTGTGCAAGCTCCTCAAGGTATACATATTTTCGTATGCAGCACGCAATCGTATATAGATATATGTAGTATTTCTCAAACTTTTGTCCCTAAATTCACCTTCCGTTCGTCCAAAGGATCATGTCGTCGCTGGTGGAATTTGAATTATTCAGAATTTTTCATCTAGAACGAAGAAATATTTTCGTTTTGAATATATATTTTTTTTTATTTCTCCCCCAGGGCGACAAAATTTTTGTCTCACATACCAAACTCTCGTAGCGGATCTGTGTAAAACTTGAATTTTATCATACTACTTATTCACTACTGGTAAACATTTGAATATTAAATCTTCACTATTTCCTCAATGTAAATATTGACCGTTTCTTTTTTTCTTATTTATTTATTTTAAATACTAGAAATATTAATAAAATCATTCGCATCAGTTTACTATCAATATTAAATGAATTGATTATTATGAAAGTGTGGTTGAGAAGGTGACAAGTGCAATGTTATACGTTATATTATATACATGCATCTGTATATGTATTTGAGAATGGGTAATCAATTAAATTTAATATCTACACATCTGCTAACGATTCCCCGCGTTAATCCGATCAGAATTTGGGCGAGTGAAAATGATCGGCACGACTGCAATCGAAGCCTGTCGATACTCATCGCGCAATACTAAATATCTAATCATATTTAACGTACGACCTATTTTACGTTATGCAATCGGCTAATTGGCATGTGAATATATAATTAAAATATTTTTGGAATTCACAATGATTGAAATAATTTTGTATTAATTAATGGATGCTTTTCATATACAAATATTTTATTTATTTAACACTTGCAATTTTTTTTTTTATTCGTCAGAACTTTGAAAACTTTATTTCACTTTAATAGATTACCTTTGTGTTAAATTGTAAAAAATCATAGAGTACTTTTAATTTGACTTGATGGTTGATAAAATTTATACTCAAGTGATAAAAAAAACAATTTTGTTTATGAGAACTCTGTGTATACTGATGAGAGATAAAGAATTACGATTGAATGGAGTTAGGATATACGCGCGGTCCGGAGTTGAAGACCCGACTGGTGAATACGTCGTCGGATATTCGTCGTATACCAATGAGCGCAGGCGTATTCCAACTATACATACATACATACATACTGGCCCGATCTCATCGTTCGTTCTACTCGTTCCGCCTCTCCTTTACACGCGGCACAGCCTCTTATCCAATGTACATTGGACAAACTTTATCTCACTTCCACCTAAAGAGATCTTTTCAAAGTACAATGTGTGTGCGTGTGTGCACAAGCCATGTGAATTGAAAAATTAACATGCCTATTTTGTACTTTTTTATATTTTTTATTTTTATTTCATTGTAAAATTGAATTTTTTTTTTCCAATTTCAATTGAAAAACTTTTATATTACATATAGAATAGGAAAATGTTTTGACGTATCTGTATAAATTTATTTAGTATATGTATGTATACACACACAAACACAAAGCCATGTACACATGCACAATTTATGTTATTTTTCACATATAGACACAAAGAATATGAAATATGATTTAACGGATATTGAATGAAAAAAGTGAAATAGGGTGGGTTTGAATGTTGCTGGTTCGTTTGTCAGAAAATCACAACTCCCATGTTGTTGTGAGTTGGAAGGTTCCGAGTTCGATGGCACGATGGTGCAGAGAAGTCTCTCAACGTCCGGAGTCTCCAATCAGAACTACCCAAGAAGATAAAGGAGATTCGAGCGTATCCAACTCACCACGTTGCACTGAATAGAATCCTTACAGTAAAGTGCAGACATTGGGTATATTCTGCAGATTGAACGAGATGTTTGCCAAGGACGAATTTAATTCAGTGTTTGTCTACGTTGATAGATAAAATTTTTGTTTTATTTATTTACTTTTTTTTTTTTTTTCTTTCATTCAGAAATTATATATTCAATTCTTTTGTGTACGGAATTTTCACTGTATTATTCAAATTCATTCGATGGTATAATATTCATCATACAAATTTAATCACAGTTGAAAATAATTTTTTTTTTCTCTAATTTATTCTTCCTGGGTTAATTGCACTTTAGTTATGTAAATGACGTGATTTTAATTTTACATTTATATACGAGGTTAATTATTATTGTTCACCGGTTTAAAATGTACACATAAATGAGTACATTTGTGTATTATACATATAGTGCAAATCATGTGAGAATAAAAAAATAAAAATACTCGCTGTATAATTCAAACGATAAATTTTATAATTATCTCATTTATAAAAATTCTTTGAGCAGTGTATATAAATACAGTATACATATTTTTAATTAGACAAGAGCAATTTTCTGCAAATGTACATGGATGTCGGTTATTTTATTTTCCATTCATGTATACCAATATATAATAAACTGTACGTCAGACGGCTCGTTTTGTTGAAACGGACAACTGTTATACAGCAAATATCGAAACGGTTGGAGCAGCGCCAGGACAATTGCGCGCGATATCCGGCGACACTCGATTATTGAGAAAAATAGCGTGAGAAATATAAATAAATGCAGCAGGACGAGAAACATACATTTATTATTATTATCATTTACTTATGTTTATGATAGACACAATAATTGGGAATCTAGAAAAAATAGTCTGTATATTAGAGTGAGAAACAGAAAGAGAAAAAGTGAAAATTATGTTGGACATTAATAATAATCGAATAACAATCTATTTCACCGTCAACTGAATAAAATCATCGTCTTGTACTCGATCACTTTACATAAAATTCTCAAAAACGAGAGAAAGATTGATAATAATGTCACTCATATTTTTCAGTGTAAAAATGAAGAAAGGTAAAATTTATTTTGTTCTTTTGTTTTTTTTCCAATTTTTTTTATCTACCAAGGCAAGGTATCTTCTCTTTTGTTATACGCAGTGACAAATGGATTGACATCAATTTAATATTTTTTTTCCCCCGTATATAAATTCCCAAATGAATATCGTTGAATTATTCAGTGGACAACGATAGTTATATACGCAATACAAAAGAGAGTATAGACACGTTTGTCGCAACTGATTATTGACGGATTTACGATTCTTCGAGTCGTTGACAGTATGATGACATTTTCGATATACACGGAAACTGTCCTCAACTTGTATATATGAATTTTATTCTCCCTTTACTGTATATATAATTCCAGAATAATATACATGACACATATTCTGGAACAAGTCACGCAACAAATAAACAAACTATATACATATATACGTTCTGTGATGTCATTGGTTGTAGATTGCGTTGCAAATTTTCTCTATCCATTTCTCGTTCATTCTCTTTTTTACGTCTTATGTATTACAATATCGTATAAATGAGACATTGCTCTACAACACGCCATCCATCTTCCGAATTATTCCTTGTTCTGATCGTCATAGCATTATACATACATATATATCTATGATGTATACGTATATACACACATTATTCATACAAAGACATCCATCATCTTATTTGTTTTTTGTCTAAACAAATTCTCTGGGCAATCGTTTTGAGTGCGCCAGAATACGACAGAGTGTTCAACTATATTGAATACGTTTGTGGACGAATATTTGAAAGCTCCTAAATGCTTTTGGCTCCGCACACAGGTTGCCAAAGCACGAACAACTGAAAGAGAAAAAGTGAAAGAGGTGAAGACAGCTTCAATGTATACGATAGATTCTGTGCGGATCTTGAAGGAGAAATTCAGTGAGATTCTGACGTGCAATCGATTATCGATAAATGGTTTGGTGGAAAGAGCGAGTTTGATAATATAATAGTTGCACTAACACACACTGGGTGTTTGAGGATTGGACGATGAGATAGCTCAGCAAATGATATATAGAAATATAGGGCGAGTGTATGGAGGAAGTAAAGCTCAAGATGATACATTTCATTAAAAGTTAAGCAGCGTTTCTTTGTATTATTTCTTGTGAAATTCTCGACATTTACATGGTGAAGTTTGAGATGAAAATTCGTAACTTTTTTTAGATGCGCGTGTTTGATTATTTTCCGGCGGGAATACTCGAAATTTTTGAGTGAATATTTATTTGTTTTTATCATTTCTAAAATTGAAACATCACCGAGAACATAAATGGAAGTGAGGTGTGTGAAAAAGTAGATGGAAAAAATTTTTAGGAAGGGCACGAGATAAATACAGATGAGAAAAACCATGAAATGTGAAAATTTATGCGTGGCGAAGAAGCCACAAACTAAACGCAGATAGTTCAAAATTATCTGGGAGAACATAATACATGTATGTGTGCGTGTGCGAATGTCTAGCGTTCTTGTCTAATTAAAGTATTTGCCGAGTGAATTATTTATGAATGAGCTGTGTAGGCTTTGGTGGATGAGAAACGAGTTACACTGTACGGTGAGAATGGAGTGATGAAAAAAGGCTGTTAGAATGGTAATGCGTGCAAAAAAAAAACAGAAATTTATATTTAAAAGTCATGAAAAAGTGTGTGTGTGTGTGTGTGTGTGCGATGGTGGGGTGAACGATCAAAACTTGAACTACAGTGGGGGAAAAAAGGGGATATTCAAAGTTGAACTTTTACCTCTTTGCTCAGTGAAACTTTATCTTACATATTAATTTTGCAATTCTAACTCTTTATTTCTCTTGCGCGTGCATAATGAATGACTAGAAGAAAGAATTGTCTCGCATTTCACGCTAATTATTTTTTTTCTCATTTATACGACACTTTGTGTCGTCATATTTTCAAAAAATTTTTCACGGTAAATTAGTTGATGCAAAACTCAACCCAACATTATAAGTGCTATAAAAGTCTCGACATTTTTTTTTTTTTTGAATTTCCACCGCTTTTTTTCACTTTCCTATTTCTCAGTTCTTCTTTCTTTTTTTTTTATTTTTCACTCTCCATCACACTCTTCTTCCATTTTCGTTTTTCTGTTGCTTCACCTTTAATCCGTTGTCATTTTTACTCCTGTCGGTTTTTTGTAATTTTTCTTATTTCCACCGTCCACAGTTAAGCCTTCCATTCGTAGTTATCTCATAGTGTTACCAGCAGAAGAAAAGTCGAGTTGGAAGGAAAAAAAATGGGTATAAGCAACTAGAAGAATAAAGGAAAATCGTAAGAGAAAAGAACAAAGAAGATTATGGTAGTGGTGGTGGTGGTGGTACACTCACGTCTACCACTGCATGTTGATAAATCCCATTTGTTTTTTCGTCTTTCTCGCACTTCTTCTTGATCCACGTATGAATTTAAATCCCAAGATAGCGCGCCGTACAAGTTTGAAAATCCGATGAACAATCAAAATTTCCAACTTTCATTCTACTCCATCAGACAATGATTTATTGTAAAATTATTTCTTATTCCCATGAGTTTTTGCGTGCCAATCGCTGATAGATAATTGACTTTACGCCAGCCAAATGAAAATATGTTGCGTACACACATATACATATACAGACACATGAAGGATATGGTATACGGTATAATTGGTTGGAGGAAGAACGCGGTAAGCAAACACGGTTAACGCTTGCAGATAAGCGTCCTGAAAATGAAAAATAACGACTAACGGAGAGTAGTACTCGGAGTGAGAGTTCAAAGTTCGTCGTAATCCCCTGGCCAAGTTATGTTCATGCTCAACGGTTGGAGCGAACGTTCGTGAGTAAAATGTTGGGGAGGAGAGAGAATATTCGTGGATAGTGTTGGGAAATAGGGTTTATATAGTTGGGTCGCAACATCAGCGAAGGATGGGTGAAAGGAATTGTGGGAGTGGAAAATAGAGGGGGAGACCAAAAAGCCGAAGGGAATGAAAGCGAATACAAGACGGTGGGGGAGGTAAGGGTGAAATTACGTCTCAGAGAGCTTGACGCACTCTCTCACGCCCATTCTCAAACTAACCGTTGAGAGTTTCACCGGATAATTTTATTAGTTACTTACGAGCTGTATCGCTAACCAACGGTGCATTATGGTAATGAAATTCGCGCGCCGACTTGAAAATTTGCGTAGTCACCTAAACCAACTTTAAATATTATCGTCCACGATTCGCGAATTCATTTATTCATATATAATGTTAATCATCATGTATAATTTTATTTTTATAAGTGATAAGTATGCCATTTTACTTCCGTCACCATACAATTCACAGAAGAACAACAGAGCTACTACATCGTTTATTAATATTACAATAGTAAAACAAATAATTTATTTTATTGGTTCATCTTTAGATTGTATTTTGTCTGATTTTGATGTTGGTATTTTCTTCAAATCCAAAACAACAATTCGATCCTCGGAATTTTTAATATTCTTTGTTGGTAGGATAAATTCTTCGCGAGCTTCACTCGCACCAAAATCATATCCTTCTTCATTAAAAATTTTAAAATCACCATCACCATTATGATGACCATCAAAATGTTTATGTTTTTGATGATGATCTTCGTGATGTTTATGATGATGATCTTCATGATGTTTATGATGATGATCTTCATGATGGCCATGATGATGATGCTCATGATGGCCGTGCTTGTGCTCGTGTCCATGTTTATGATGATGATCCTCATGATGACCATGATGATGATGCTCATGATGGCCGTGCTTGTGCTCGTGTCCGTGTTTATGATGATGATCCTCATGATGACCATGATGATGTTCCTCGTGATGTCCATGTTTATGCTCGTGTCCATGTTTATGATGATGATCTTGTTTATGTTCATGTTTATGATCTTCTTTATGCTCATGGCCATGATGATGATGATGGCTTTCAGTTTCTTTATGAGAATGATGATGATGATGTTCATTAACATGATGATGATCGTGATGATGATGATGCTCATTATGATGCGCATGTTTATGATGATGATGATGCTCGGCATGATGCTTATGATCCTCATGATGTTCGTGCTTTGAGTGATGTTCATGGCCGTGTTTATGATGATGGCCGTGATCATGTTTGTGCTCATGTCCATGTTTTTCTTCATGTTTATGATGATGTCCATGTTTATGATGATGATGCTCGTGATGACCATGATGATGATCCTCATGATGACCATGTTTGTGCTCTTCGTCATGTTTATGATGGTGTTCCTCATGATGTTTATGATGTTCATGATGATCGTGACCGTGTTTATGCTCGTGTCCGTGTTTATGATGATGTCCATGATCGTGCTTTTGATGATGATGATGATCATGCTTGGAATGATGCTCGTGTCCATGATGATGACCATGATGATGTCCATGATGATGTCCATGATGAAAAGTTGAGCTACCATAACTGTCACGTCGAATTGGCGTGCTGAATGCGGAGCCAATATTATTTTCTACTCGACGCGCCGGTAATATGACAGGTGGTGATAGTGTAATTGTCACGGGTTCAAATATCTGTTTGGGAAAATTTATTGCGCCAAGTTGGCCAAGTTGGCGCTTATGGAGATTTTTCTATCAAAATAATATCAATTAATTTATTTATTCTCCATTAATTCGAAATTATTTATATATGCTATATAAATCTTTTTGTACTTACTTCTTTTTTAATAACAGGTGGATTTACAACGTCAAAATTCTTTGGAATCTTAATGTCCCTAGTAATTCTTATCCAATTATTTTCCTTTTCAATAGATCCATCGGTCTCCATGGTAGATTGTTTAAGCTGTCTAAGCTCGACATTTCTTGTTTGTAGATCGTGGTATCTGGCATCAGCAGCCCCTGTCGTAAGTACGACGAGAGCTGTAAACCACAACTGTAAAAGACATGATTTATACATGATTCGTTGTAACTTTAATCCGACAAAAAAATTACACCAGCTCGTTTTTCCCATTGAACAAAGGGATATATTAAAAACCCACCACATTCTCAATCACTAACATACTCAAAAGTGTTATAGGGACCAACCGACTCAGCCGCGAGTTCGTCGCGTACATTCAAGCGGAAGAACTAAGATAATATCCACTAAATCGTTTTTGGGCAGTTGCCCATTATCGTAACGCCACTATATTCCTCCTTGCCATCCTTCTCATCGAATATTTCTCGTTCACTTATTGATGATGAAACGATAACCGAAATGGAAAATGGTTTTGTCTGGTGACACACTCCATAGCGTCAGCAATTCTATCTCTTGCAGTTTATTCGACATATTATCGGTGTAATAGATTAAAATATATATCAGATGAATTGAATGTCTAGTTAATGTGAATTAATCAGGTAATAGTACAGTTAAATCTAGTGAATGAAAATTGCGCTATTCATGCACTTATCGTTCTTAATCCAAATGGATTCTATATATTTAATGTTGAGACATAAGGGCTCATCAAATTATTGCAAGTCTCATCAATGGCAAAACTATTCATACAAAAAACATTCCGTTATCTGTCGTTCATTTACCTTCTTCAACTAACACTCGCAGTGGAATGAAACTGTTTACTTGAGTTTGCGCATCATCCCCGACCTGACTCTACTAATCTCATCTCTTTATCCCATGGGTATCGCGTCAAGTTCTATTACCGAATTTGAACGCGTTTCAACAAGATTAATTCGCCACCAAGTTTACAAAATCGTTTACTATAAATAAACATCTACTGACATTATATTAAAAAAGAATCGTAAATTTAATCAAATTTTTTCCATATTAATTTATTGAATAATAATTTTCTAATTTAAAATATATATATATATATATATATATATGTATATATTTATATAATTATAATTAATCAATAATAATGAAATGTCAAATTTTGTAATTTTAAACTTACACACAGCATTTTTGTTTTAATATTTGTCTAAATTGGCGACCAATCGACAACTGACTGACAAATCTCGGCAAACAGCAAACTATTATATAGAAAGTCCAAACTCTATCTTGTTCTTTCTATTCTATTGGTACTTAACGCTGATGTCATTCAATATTCTCGGGAGTCATTTTAATTGTCGCATTAATGTGCATCGAAGCGCAAATTTCCCAATATTCGGAATCCATTTAAATGCGCGACTGCAGTAACAGCAATTGTTCGAGGGGATTTCATAAATGATCGGTCATAAAATTCAATGTCCTGCAGGTACTTTTTTCACTTGTTTTCTGTGTAAAGTCAAACAACTTTATTGGAAAAATTGTTCCTGCATTTAGATATTTATTCTATTTTTTATTTATTTTTATTAATCCCACGTTGGATAAATAGAATATAGATAATGGACCAGACGCAACATCACGTGCAAGTAAAAAATGCCAATGTTTCAGCTCAAAGATTGAGAGTATTCTCCATTGCTTCCCCGATATTTTATCCATTTCCAATCTATGTATACACATATACATATGTACATATGATACTAAACTTGGCGTAGTCAACCTGAATCAAATGATATCATTGCGACACGCGTCGTTTCGAGGCGACGATAAAGATAAACGCGTTGTGGCGCACGTTCTTGTGACGTTGCAGTATATAGTTTCGAATGTGCCTCGCCCATCGATAGAACTTTTCTCGTAAAATACCCCTGCTTTTAGAAAACTCCAAATGTTCCAATCTCTTTTTATTTATTTATTATTTTTTTTCCCGCTCACCTATTTTTTCTCTCTCTGCTCTTTCACTTCGTTGACTTTTGTATAGATGCAATAATAATCCCAGAGCGTAATAAATCCGGAAACTCTAAGTGTTGCCATCTCAAATGGAGTACATAATTTATCGATGAAATTTTCAAAAAGTTTAAAGCTTAATGCTTCACATTATTATACGAAATATAAACTGACATGCAATATATAGATATAGCATAAACATTGTGAGATGGAGAGACATTATCAGGAACTTCCGTCATATTTTTCACGATAAACAAACTATCATAAAAAGTATTCATGCGCGTGCATGATTGTATGTGTGTATATGTAAAGAAATTTATATCATGACGTCTATGGCGTATAATCCCCATTTTTTTTTTTACACCTTCAGGCGAGTCTGTGTTGTATTTAATAGTAGTATGAAACTCTACCCTTACAACTATATTTATATACTATAAACTCATATACATACCGGATAGCCCTAAGGATAAACAGGGTGTGTGGATAGTTAACAAAAAAAAAAAAAAAAAAAATAAAAAAATATTGGGCTCAGATATATTCAAAAAATATTATGGCTCGCATTCCCACATTTAAATACATACATATAATGGCTTATAGAAAAAATCTGAAAGCATTATTTTCATCCCGTCAATTTTTTTTTATATATAAAAAATTTGCATATACATGCGTAAAGCATGTTTGACGAAATGGAAAAAGATTCGTGTCCATCACATAAGTTTTTTTTTTGTTTTTTTCTTTCTATTGCATATTCAATATTTCTTTTTTCATCGCTTATTTTGAGTTGTTATTTGAAAGAGTGAAATTTTTAATTTTGCTATAAAGTTACAGTAGTAAATAACACAATGAGAAATTTTAGAAATGAATGTAGAAAAAATTTTGTAGGACTGAGTAAACAACAAAATAAAATATGTAAAAGTCTTGAAGTAAATAGAGAAATAATGAATAGAAAGAGAGACAGATTTGTTTCCCAACGTTGTTACTATATTCTGTAACTATACAGGTATGAATATGTTTTTTCACTATAGACTTTTTTCATCTTTGTTTGTGTATTCCGCTTGTCATTGCCGATTTACCCATGAGAATACAAGTGAACCATCAAGCGCGTATTTCTCAAGCTACAAATACTACAATCCTCTTTGTGGAATTATCGATTTAAACATTAGCGTCTCGTTGCAGCGATTATATGTATAGAGCCGACATTTGTATATACACATGATTGTATTATCACATATGCAAGACATGTCAAACGCTATAATATGATTTACATCTTTTTTATCATTTATTTTTTCATCTTATTTTGTGTTCCTGTCTCTTCTGATATCGATTTATCTTTGTTTTCAACTTTTTGTTGATCTTTAAGAGTATACTTGTATAACTTGTTTTCTTTCAGAAGATTTGGTAAAATACACGAATCATTTTTTCAATGAATTATAAAAAAAATAAAATCAGCTTTACGTTACTTTGGAACTTATAGAATTGTTTGACAATACATATCCACAGGCGTAAAATTCACCAGCGATATAAGATGTAATAAACTAAGAAGTTGCGAGCGAGTAAAGCAAAACAAAGAAAAAAATTCCAACTTCAATCTGGGCAAGTGTAAGCTTTGTATAGCTAAAGTTCATGTTTGTCTTTATGATCCTATCGCGGTGGGTTATGTGTAAAGTATTACAGACAAATTCACACGAGGGGATTGATGATGAACAATAAACAGACATTGAATAGGCATCTGATATCGTTCTCATAAAAAAATATCAAATGCCATTACTAGGCATTTCTTTTGTGCCCATTTTTTTTTTATATATTAGAAGGGGATGCTGTCTGTTGTATCTTTTACAGAGAAAAATTATTGGAACATTTTACGTTGGGGTTTTTTTATTATTATTATTACCATTAGACCAGACTTTTCCGATTGTGAGAGCTGATATTTGAATGAATTGTTTAGATTTACGTAAAGTATTTCAATATTTTCAAAAATATTATCTTTCTCGTTTAAATTTCTTATAATTTCTTATAATTTTATTTCAAGTATAAACTACATTAAAATTAATAAATATAATTATCGAAAATTGAATTATTTGCGAGAATTTAAAAGACGTCGAATGATTTAACTTCGTCAATCATGAATTATTTTCTATGTGACCGTCACCATAAGATATGCGTCTACCGAATCGTTTCCGCAATTTATATCCCCATACCAGCTCTTTCGTGCTGCCGCTCGTCGTCCAGGGACTTGGAAGTTCCGGTTCGTGAAGCGGAAGCGGTCGCACCGCTAGCCGTCCGATAAATTCAACGTTTTTCGTCGTACCTCAAATCTTCTTGTATACATATATAGGTATACGTATACGTTATCGAGTAATCGATTCCAAACTCCGTGAAGAAGTAAAGAAAAACGAATGGTTAGAAAGACAAGTTTGAAAATGATAGAAAAACCAATGTGGGATGTGAAGTTTGGTTCTCTGACGACTCATTGAACTGTAAAAATATCAAATGAACGTGTATGAACGTGGATGATTGAAAATATATATTTTATATTTAAAGAAAAAATATCATTTGCGATTCCCCTTTTAAATTATTAAATAAAGGATAATTTTTCATTTATCAATTTCACTTGTTTTTATTCCATATATTTTTCACAAATTTCACCATGATCATATGTCATTTGAGGTCATTGAATCGTAGTTAAAAGTCGCAGCGATAAATTACATTTTCTGTCCTCACGGCAATTTCAATTCTTTTTTTATGTACACTACGAGTACGACTAAAAGAATGGAATGATAATAAATTTGACTATGCGCACAAACGATGAAAAGCCAAGCGCGAAAAGGAAAACTGCAGCGTGATGTCATTTTAGTCATTAGCATGCTCGGTAACATTGTATACACATATATCCATTGCAAATTTATCACTGGGATATCTTAAACTCTGAATATATATTTATATATGCATGTTATATATCATAAATTTTATTTATTAAAGAGAAATTATCAATAAACTTGTTTCTATCTGCAATATAACAACGGTTGATTGATAAATTAAGAGTGCAAATGGGTGTTGAGTCGCACGAGGAAATTAATATTTTACAAAAGGAAGTGAGGTGTGACGATAGTTTAAAGGTGCATGGAATAAAATATATATGTATAATATAGCACAAGAGTATAAAGACAAGTATATACGAAAGTGGAAGTGAATAAGGAATGAACAGGTAAGCCACCACAAAGTATATCGTGTTGTCCCCTCGAGCAGCGTGACGCAATTAAACTCCTTGAATTATTTCCACTAACTTGTCAAGTAAGGCGTGAATATTGTTAGCAGCATCGTACAGGGTGGTAGCGCAAACATCAAAACCAGTCTTAATAATTATTGCACATTAACTTTACTCTGTTTTTAAAGTCGAAATACAAAAGTAAAAGTTTAAATTACGTAATTATGAATTATACAATTGTAAACGAAAATAAAAAGAAAAAAAAAACTATATAAGAAAAGGATGAAGTTTGGAATAGAAATAAAAAGATGAAATAAATTTATACATCAATTTGTTCATAAACTTTAAGAGAATTTTATTATTAAAAACTAATGGAGTTTTTTTTTT
>JAQQBR010001832.1:9391530-9405799 GCA_030347285.1 Microctonus hyperodae | reverse complement strand
TTTTTTTTTTCTTTTCATTTAATAATTACAAATTTGAATATCTAAAATTATATCGTTAAATATATAATTGATTATTATTTGAGATGAAAAGTTATTCATAGCACGATAAACTAGAAAATCAATTATTCGAGAATGAAAAAATAAATTTATTGAAGAGGTCAAAGCCTTTTGTCAATAACAAGAAAATTTACTGCAAAATTCGACATTTATGGTCATATAAAGTTACATAAAATATTATTATATACATGATGAATACTTGTATATATCGATGCGTACATGCAGTCATTTTCCTCTAATGAACTTTCATGAAATATGTATGAACACACAATCGAGACATAGCCGGTGTTTGTTCACATCCGGTTACAGGTCAATTTTTTTTCTATTGCCTGCTACGATAAATATCTTTGGATTATATATACAATAAAAATGCTCGTGCCAGATTATCCGGAAATGAATGAGTTATTTGTCTAGATGTAATGTCAAGGATCGTGATCTTTCACTACGTTCATGTGTGCAAATTAACCCTCTGGTAATTTCTTGTATGCCGTACAAACATTATCGATAATTAGATATTCAGTCATGTCAAAATTGACGAGGGATAACATCAACGTATGGGGTGATATTAACACAAACACGAAGAGTTTATGAATAAAAAAGGGTTGTTTCACTGAATAATCACATTTTTATTTCTTTCATCTATATAATTAAATTTGAAAATAAAAATAATTCATTTATTGAATAAAATAATACTCTATACTGAAGATAATGGAAACAAAAAATTACCCATGGTGAATTTTATTCACTTGAGTTAAATATTTTGTATTAAATTATGTTTCAATATAATAACAGATGCAAATATAAAAAATTTGTCAAATTCTTTTTCATAATTATTATCGATATATAAAACGAAAAATAATATCACTTTGTACTTTACTGCAATGACAATAGAAACATCTGTAATAATATAAGCGTTTGAGTGATAAGAAAAATTCATAGTAATAGTTAGGAGCGTGGAAAAAATATTGAAATGATGTGTAGTATTGTCTTTTATTGGCATTTAAAGATTCAACGGTGCAAATGCTTGTTACTGTAATCACATTAAATTCCAAGCTCGTACCAAAAGGCGACACGATGGCGAGACTACAATCTACGGGTTTTAAAGTATGATAATGCGTGCAGCGTATCTTAATTTATCTTCTCTATACGGTTCTATATTACTATATTTATTCTGTATATGTACATACACTGTCACGAAAAGTGTTGGAAGAAATATAAAAATTGTTACCCATATGAGTATGTATACAATGTTGAAAAGCTTTGCATGAAAAATTATAATAGTAGATTGCATTTGATATTGTAATTGAATTTTTCAATGAAATTTTTAAGTTTAAAAAAAAATAAATTTACAATAATTTCATAATATTGCAGATATGTGGTGGTGTGAATAAACGTATTTAAGATAAATAATATAAATCATTCAGATTTTAATTTATATAATTTATAGATGACTTTAAAAATTATTTATCGATAAATTATAATTTAATTTCTCAAAATATTTTGTCGAGATAATATCTCGTGTATTTCAGAATAGCTTTAGTGAGAGGAAAAAGCACTTGCATTCATTCCAAGTTAATTTCAATTTCGTTTTTATTGTATAGCTCGAAATCGAATTCGCTCTCGTGTTCGCACACGCGTTTGACAACAATTGTTGAGAAAAAGATGTATTGAAGGTGTAGGAAGCAACGTCATCGTGAGCTTCATTTTGTCGTACACACGCTCAAGCGACATCAGAAGAGAACAAAGTGAAAAACTAAGTTGACCAAAGTGAAGAGAGCGGCATTTGCAAAGTTACGAGAAGCGGATGTCAGTCTACAACTAAGGTACGGCAAATTTGAAAGAGGGAACAGGAGAAGAGAGATAATATAAACCGAGTTTTTACTTTTTTATCCTTCCAACTTCCGTTTGCAAACTTATAACCCGGTAGCGGACGTAACCAGTAAAAAAAAAATAAAAACTTTTATTTTGCCAAGCACAAGCACACACCGGTGCACCAGGTTGATCCACAGCAACTTTCTAGAGTCACTGAAGACGACTAGTTCCATAAATATTCCACAAGCCCATTTATATTTTTTTTCTTCATTTATTATTTTCTGTTTCTTTTTGTCACACTTAAATATAAGATAACCAGTCAGTCAACAATTATTTCCTTTGAACACCAGAAAAATTTAACAACGAAAAAAAAAAATCCAAATAAAGATTTAGCAAAAAAAAAAAAAAATACATGTATTACGATGTTGATGGAAACGATATTGACATTCTGCGCTGAAGCTTCCGCTTTTATCGTAGGTCCATGGGAATCATAGGGATGCGTTGAACGAGCACGAGTTACCGGACAACTCTCCTTCGCTCTCTCTCTCTTTTCCTCTTCATCCCTATCTATCATGCTGCATGCTGCTGAATACTGGGCAAGCCGCGTTGCATATAAATCAGCATAAATTGCAATGCGGGATTCCGTAGTCGGTATGCGTTTACCCCTAACTCGAGCTCTCGGTTGCTTTCATTCTCTATACCACTGGTTCGCTCTTGCGGCCAATCGTTTTACTCCTCTACCGTCCATACACCTCTATTTGCGTGTTGTAATCAAATACTATAAACCCCCTAACCAATAAGTATTAGATATTAACCAAATATATAATTGTATACAATATTATTACCACGAAAATATTTGTGCATTACTTTGATATTGTGATGAATATTCGTATCAAAAATTTATATTATAAATTTATTTATCAATATTATTTTATTGATAAGTCACAGACAATCTCGAAATAATTTCTATTCTATTATTCCTGCATGTTACTCGTGCTTTATATGTAGTACATGCTCTTTTTCCTTTATTTTTCATCAGATTTTCATTTAAGTATTCTTGCTGGAAAGCCACAAAGGAATTCCAATTTCGATACTTTGTTGATAATCCAACCACGAAATTTCGTTACGTGGAAAAGGATGTAAGTGGATAATATTATATTGTTTAATATTATACATTGCTTGTGTATATGTATAATTGTATTTTAATATATTATAAACTATGTATCGTTTTTTGTTTGAAAGAGAAAGAAATTATGATTGACAATAATGATTGGATCAATTATATAATATTAATTAACCGTATAAGTTGTCAAAGGCTTGCTCAAGCGAGCAAAACTATCTTATACTATGTACATATACAGCACACGATGAAACCAATGTTGTTATCATCTTGCTCTATGTTATCTTCCGTACTACCTTTATCTCTCATGTATTGTTCGTAGCCACGACCGCACCTCAAACAAGTTTTCACTTTCTGAAATTAACGTAACTTGGATTTGAACGATAATTGAATTTTCTTGATCTACGTACCCTCCTATATATACATATTATATAATTATAAATATCTATAAAATAGATAAAAATTAAAGCAAGAGTTTAATTAATGATAAAACTAAACTGTTAATTAATTTAAATTAATTTACATTTTTATAATAAATAATCACAAATGTATTTATAATGTAAATCATTTTTTTTTTTATTTTTACGTATATGGAGTAATGCAATATTATTTGTTTATAATACCATTTATTTTATATAGAATTTCATGGCATGTAACTTTGTTTATATGTTTAAAAACATTCTTTAGTAACAGGAGCAGATGTTGTAGTTGTTGGATCCGGTTCAATTATCGTATTTATTTCAATCCAATTGATGTAGTGATAAATTCTAACATGTATATCGGCTCTGTCAAGACCACAATTATATCCTAATGATTTAATACCAATTAGAACATTGTTTACAACTAGAGGACTGCCAATATCAATCTAGAGTTGGAATAATAAATAAAGTATATTAATAAAAGTCGGAATAAAATTTTTTATTGAAATAATAAACCAAATATATTTTTTAACTCACTTGACAAAGATGTGTACCGCACTTTTCAATTGTGCAAAATTTACTCTCGCCAATTTCGCCATATCTCTTAACACATTGGTCTTGATCAAAGAGTCTAATGTGAACTTCTTGTAACAATTCAGTCAACAGTGTACCATCCTGTATGAATATCTTTGTGTAATTAAAAATTCATAATTTTCAAAGTAATATTTGGAATATACTTACAAGCAAACTTCCCCAACCAGTAATTAATATTGGAGTTCCATCATCTCGATAGTCTTTGTCTGTAATTGAGATTGGTTCAATTCTGCTGTTGAAATTAATATCTTCAGTTGTGCGAATTAATGCAATATCTTGGGATAAATCTTCGTGTAAAATAATTTTCTTTGCAGTGTAAATTATTCCACCTTCTTTCAATGAATTTGTACCGGCAATTACACTTAAATCCTTAACTAAAATGCTGATGAATAAAGAAATTTTAAATTAAATAAACATAAAACGATGATTAATTATATATATATATTTTGTAATTGTTTTTATTACGTTCCAACGCAGTATCGTGATGTGAGGATGTGACGTTGATCAATGATGGAACCACTGCAGATGTGAGTGCCGTTACTTCTGATGCTCACCTGATAACGGTACGCTGCTTCGGATGCAATTGTACCACCCTTGATATAAGCACACGGATGTGCTATATGAGAAAAAAAATTAATTGTATAATATTTATTTACGAAAAAAAAAATTATAAATTTAATTATTACCATTGATTATAGCGATAGATATACAGAATAAAAGTAAAAGAATTTGTTTTGCCATGATGAAAATCAACTTGACTCAGTTGTTAACCAAATGAAAACTACATTAATTGAACCATGTCACTTGCTTATATATCCGACAATTTACCTATTTTATTTTCATCATAGTTATTTATATTGAGATAAACTCACCGAAAAACTTATTTTTACAATAGTTGACTTTGACGTAATTAAATTTCGTCTATTTTATCTAGATAAGAATCAGATGCAGATTAGTAGATTGAGTAAAGTGTATTATTCTATGTCATCATTATGTAAACTAACCTAATTTTTATCTCATGATTTATCGCATCACAATTAAATATATATGAATTATAAAAAAATATAAGGCCAAGGCACACTTTTTTTAAAAAATTACATTCTCAAATTCTAACCGAAATCTAACTCATAAATCAAGTGTTGTTATTTATCATCATAATTAAATAGTATATACAATAAAACGCTAGATAATTTTTTTCTTGGTAAATGATTTTACATGAGGACATATTTATATTTTTTTTTTCTTTGACTATTTATTTCTTTTTATATTATGATTGAGCTCGTGAGAAAATTCTTGCGGCAACCGGCAAACAAATAAATCAAAAGATACTTCTATTCATTCATTTTTTTTTTTTTATTATTTTTTCCTCTCATCGCTTTTCGTTTAGCTGATTTTGCAGTTTCTGAAAGCTCACCACTCTCTTTCTTCCTTTCCCTTTCTTCTCTTATTCGATTCCTAAATCGTCTTCTTCTTCTTCTTCTTCTTCTTCTTCATGTATATTACCTTCCTTATGTCCATAAATTGCATCCGCTCGAGTGTTACGCGACAGATACATATATGTACTTACACATTTAACTCCTTAACGATCTTTCATTCCAGCAATTTTACGCAAATTTATGTTGAGATTTAAAGTAATTATTTCGCATGGATGGTCAACGTGTTTAAGTAAATGATGTACTCTTTAGAATAATGGCGTTAGTTTAAATTTTCCCTTTCAATAACGTTATACAATGAGTACAAAATATTTTGATAATGAATATTATCTTCAATTTTCACTGAAATTTTACGCATTAATAATTTCGTTTTATCATGTAGAAAATTCGATAAATATATGATTCATTATTAAATATTTTATCTTTAACCATAAATATTTATGAAACTAATTTTAAAATTAATTTTTATTACACATATATAAATACATATATCTATTGACTCTATATAGAATTATTATACAGCATTAAAAAATTTTGTACATTACTGTAATTTAATTTTCAATAATTTATTATGTATCGATTATAAATAATATTAAAATTATTATTGCTGATGATATTAATCATTTTGACTGTTACATCGTGAATAAATTATAGAATAATTATACTCCTCAAATTTCCATTTAATGTACATAGATTATTAATCACTAGCTGTTGTTTTAATGTTGGCTTATTACCAAAAATGTGATGCCAATAAAATATTATTTGAAAAATATTCGAGGCGCAATATAAACTTTTCTGTTTAATACTCCTAACAAAGTAAAAGCAAGAGAGCGTCTCTTGGCGCTTTGCGTGCGTGAGGAAGTTGGCCTAAGTAGTTGGTGATAAGAGGAAGTATAAGAGGAAAAGGTTGCCATGAAAGTGTATAAAGAACATGTATATGTATATGGATATACATATACACAGTATATACGATCCACCAGAATGGAAGATAGTGCACTTTCACGTGAGAACATCGAAAGCAATATACGTTTAAAGGAAAAGATCTTTCCTTTCTCTCGCACCATTGCTCCTGTGGTGGCAGTACGATTTGGGGTTGAATAAGTAGATGAATTCAGTAAAAGTAGAGGCATATGAAAATGACAAGAGGGAAGAAAAAAAAATAGAGATGTCTATAAAAGTAGAAGAAGACGGGAATAAAAATAAAATACGAAAAAATACAGGCGGTATGAAAATCGTACAACCAATGGCACTTTTAGTCTACATCATGCGAGCACTCGACAATTGTGCTTGGAATATTTATGACATCAATGCAATCTGTCATTTATACTATGCGATGTGCCTCCATTTTAGTCACAAGAATATTAATAAAGATAATTTTTTTTTATTACTGTAACGTTGGTTTTTATAATTAAAATTAACTCGTGCAAATATATTGAGAAGAAATAATATCAATAATTTTTTTCATATTTTTTTTTGATATCCGCTGTTATATGTGTATAGATATGTATGTGTTTGATTGTATATTTCGAATGGCCCTGATGTATATGAAGATTAATTTGTATGTATATAAATGCATACATGAAAAGTAGTTAATTGATTATTTGTTTCATAGAGCGAGCGAGCGAGCAATTGGCATGGTATACCGATTTCATTACGTATTTGAATAATATAATCAAAACCAATCAGATAAACTTGCAGTCAGATATGTATAAATGCATTTATGATAAACCATGTGAAGCCATTGCTTTTCATAACTACAGCAATAAATTTTATATTTCAATTTCACTTTCATATATTAAATAATGTAATCTAAAGACTGTAAAAGCTACAAATCCAATGAGAAAATAATACTTCTAACAGATATATAGACAATATTAAACAGTAAAATCGATGAATTAATTAATTAATTAATTAATGGATACAACAGAAAGTTATTATACGCATATGAACAGCAGGAATTTATTTTGTAAATACTTTGTGTTGCTTTCGTGTCCCAACACCAACGGGTTATTGCACTTTATTATCACCACGCAGATGAGATTGTATTTAATATACATAGAATTTTATAAAGCGAAATAAAAAATACGAAATAATATAAATGCGAGGTGTGGAAATCACACACGAACGGAGCAGCTAATTCGTTTCTGATTCGTTTGCGTGACGCGCGCAGGTCATCCGACTGAATATCGGATTAGGGAGAGAAGGCCAGTATAGGTCAGACAAAGATGCACTCATTGCTACATACATAAAAATATGTATATGTATATAAATGGACGACGCAGTATTGGCGAGAAAGAGTGGCGACGTTCGTTGATCCGTGAAATGAAAATTTTATCGACGCATCGAACCGTCCAGTGAAATTTCCCTCGATATTACTTAATAACGATGTGGCAGCCATTGGCCACCGGAAGAACTTGAATCATTCAAGCGGCAAAAATTTGAAAAGGTCATCGGACATTAACTCATTCAACGCGTTTATATATAGTTACAGGTATCTATCCTATTTTGCAATAATTAATTATGACAGTTTTGAGGAGAAAATTTTTAATTTCCAATCAATGTTTCCTGTAAATAACAAATATATTTATTAGACTCTAATACATGAAACTCTTTATGTATGTATTATGTATAGGTGTTGATCGTGATAGAAACCTGATGAACTAATTTAAAGGAAATTGGATTACGTCCAAGCCGCAATTACCTGGCGGAATTCAAGGAAAACAAGAGAGTATGAAACACCTCGGGCGATGTCATAGATATATACATGTATATTCAAGCTTTTCCAATATATATATTGTATGTAATTTGCCATTAATCATATATCTATCATAATTTTCTAGGAGGTTGGTACACCAGTAGACGATTGAAAATATTTTCCATTCAACGGAATTTTATATACCGGGTAATATTATACCCAAAAGACATATATAACGCTTGGAAAACTTTTCATGAAAAACATGCAACCAACTTTTATCCTATCGGCATTCGCACGCTCACACTCGCGCTTTTTATTCTTTTCTATAGTTTCTTTGGAGATTCGGTGATCGGTTTTTCCATCTCAAAAACAAGTATACTTTATTGCCAATGGCTTAGATTGTACACGAGACCGCACTTGTTCTGTTACACAATTTTAATGCACTAAAAAATTGTTTGTTTTCCAACAGTTATTTAAAAAATATGTATATATTTACCTATTGATGTCATTATTTTACTTATGATATTTTATTGTTTTTTAATCTTTAAAACACTTGGGAATTTTTATATTTATTTTTTTATTTGTAAAAGTTTTACAATCGTGAAATAGAGGTAGCATATGTTTCAACGGATTTTCCCAAGGTCCGGTAATAAAGTATACGCTGTTGGGTAGCGATAGTTGAAATTATATTTGTATAGGTATTATACAAGTTATCAGCATAAACGAGCGCTTCCCTATTTCGTAAAGTTGATATAGTCGAATAGACTATTTTCATTCGGTCAATTCTCTCACAATTGCGTTATTAATCTTCTATGTATAAATACTTTATATCTTTGATATATATTCAAAATAAAATTATTCTACATGTATATAATTCATTTAATTTAATTCAATTCTTTTTATTTGTTTTATTTTTAATCGTGGTTGAATTTTGTATAAAGAATCGTAAATGGTGACGATTCCCATTGTCAATATCCATTTGAAACCACGATCTCGATAAATGTACATGCGTATGTACAGAATAATACATAGTTGATGTATGAATCCCGAGGTACAAGTTTATAGATCGTTTTGTTACTAAAATGCGTTGGTTCGTTTTATAGTTGACAGCTGTGATGTATGACTTGTTAATAGTTTGAGAATTTACTCTTGGAGATGAAAAAGTTTTTGTAAAAAAGTCGTAACAGTGGAAAATGTTGAACGAACCTTCGGAGAATTGATAGGACAAACATATATAATAGTAGTTTTTACTTGAAAGGTGCAGTTGATTCAGGAGTAAATACCTAAGGGGTTTAAAACCCAAAAAAATAATCATCAGAAATGATGATTGATCAATGATATGAAAGGGGAAAACAAAAAGGTATAAATAAAAATAAAAAAAAAAAGAAGAAATTGGAAAATTGTATATTTGTACTTTTAATTAAAAATTTTCAATTTTATTTTTGAATGTAATAAGTTATTATGCAGTCACAGTCGTTCTGAATGATAGATAAACAAAGTTTAAAGCCAATTTAATTGGAGTTATCGTGTGAGAAAGTTGCAAAACAGAATTCTCTCACTTGGAATAAATGCGACACTTTGTGTAGAGTCTGAATTTATTTGGGCGCCATTGAGTTCTTAAGGGTGGGAATGTGTATAACAATATATAGATGGCATATATTGATGTAATTTTAAGGATGTGATAGGAAGACAAAGTTTCAAAATGAAAATGTCATTGTCGTTATTTACAAACCTATATACACATATGTATTATTTGTTTTGACAGATTCAAAGTTAGAGAAGAAATAATTTTTGCAATATATCCTCATCACTACATTCAAAAGTTTTTATATTTTTTTTTTTTTTTAACACGACATTTTCAGAATAGATATAATAATGAATTTATTTATTTATTTTTTTTTTTTTCGTTATTTTCAAGCATTTTTCTATTCTCCCTCGTCCACTTGGCCCTGATATTCATTTATTTTTCGATATTTTTGTTTTTTCTCTTCTGTTCATTGCTCCTGGTTGGCATTTGGCACAGGTGGTCCTACATATAAATTTGCCACTAAGCAAAGGGGCCAAATAGAGGGTTGTGTAAGAGTATAAGGGACAAGTGAACGGGCTCTCGGGTGGTAATGGTGGTGGTAGTGGGGAGTGCTCATTTAAGCAGAGTTTAAGCGGCTCCCAAGATAGAAACAGCTTCTCTATACTATGTTAGTTGCCGCACCTGCTCGTAATTGTCCTGATATTTGGCCAAGTATTATTTATTAATCGGCTTGAAATTTTCAAACAATTCACTAAACTATATTACAAATGATAATTTAATTCTATACGTATACATATATTTTACATTGAATGTGAACAGCCCTTTTATGTTTTATTGTTTATTCATAGGCTTTAATAGTAAATCAAGTTAGAATGGATTGGATTTCATCGCGCGATATGTAGATTTTATACAATTTCATTCTACTGAAAGTGTTGGCATGGAGGAAAATAAAATCGTTGGTGTTGGTTCTGCAACATATTGTATATAGAGTTGGCCAGTAGGAGCGCCGCAATCTTGTATATTTCAATGTAGTATGGTAGTAAGCTATCAAAGTGTACACGTGAAGGTAAATAAATTTCAGCAAACTCTCTCTCACTGTTGTATCTCTCATACCATTTCAGAATATATTTATTTACATTGTACAATATCCCAATGTCACGTGCAAAGAGTAACTGATTTTGTTGATTGATTTCAAACCCCCTCAGTGAACGACATAAATACTATTTCATTTTTATTTATTTTTTCCTCAATTCAATATAGTCACAAAATATACTCATTTTAAGCATATAAATTATACATTTTCCATTGAAAACCCTCTCATAATCAGCCATTTATTTTCATTATTTCAATAAAAATAACAATTAAATTAAAATAGATTATTTAATCGATATTCAAATAAATTTATTTTATACGTCTACAAACATCAGTTTAATTTAATTATCCAGAGTAATGAATGTGGTAGTAAAATGAACGATATCAACTGCTGTGGATAACTCTGGGCAACGCTTTGTGGGATTCTGATTGAGTCAGATGACCATGAGTGCAATTCGTCATCGAGATTGCATTGGTTAACTCATACACGAGCATCTGCTCTAATTACTTTTCTCTCCCCTTTTATTTTTTTCCTTTTTCCTGTATCGTTACATATAAATATAAATTCACGTATACAGAGAGATGCATATATATTTTTCCCGTTTGCCCTTTCTCTTCTCACTCTCTATCTCTCCTGTACCAACGTTTATTTCAAGTGACGTGCGATGCATCACTTCAATGAGAACTAGATATCGAAACTATTGTAGTATTTCCAGCTACACATATTCATCTTTTGTAAATTTAAAAAACAAAAGAATAGATAAAAAAAAAAATTTAAAGAAAAACGAAGGACTCTATGATTTATATCGTCTTTTATTTTGTTTGAATATATTTTCTCTCTGATGGAAATAAAAATATATGCAACAAGCACATCCGGAATGGTAGTTTGCGTAGTGTTGGAGGATATGTATATATATAAATTCTGTGAAGAAATAATGTTGTGGCGGTGGTGTAGATGCTTTGTGAGACTATTTGGCGTCTGTTTGACCTGGGGATGTTATTCACAATGTGCGATTCAAAACGTGCTCAAACGTATTTTCTCTTTTCTCCAATAGAATATGTATACTATATCCGTTTCAATATACCTATTTTTATATGATATATCTATTCACAGTACCCCCACATATACATACATACATATGTATGTATTTACATTTAAAAAACGAGTGAATTTTTCGATCAGCTATGAATCAAATTTACCTATATTCTACACGCAATCTCCCACTCACTTCCACTATAGCTACACTCTGGTGCTATTGTAAATATCGATTGCAACTATCGATTTTTTTTTAATATATCTATGTACGTTTTTTTTTTTTAATTCGCCATGTTGGATTTTAGTGGATGAACGTAAATTAATTTAGTCACATAAAATCGACAACAACACATGTTCATGTCATTTGATGACATGCTTATTCATTTTTTTTTTTTTTTTCAATTAGAAATATGAAACGTGTCAATGGAAATTATAATTATTAAATTCACAATATAATCCCTATGAAATATTGATTGATTTGTTTTTTTTTTGTAATTTAATAGTTAATAATCACGAAATGAATTTATAAAAAAATGAATAAAGAAAAAAAATATTCATTGATTTTTCAAATGGATTCATTGGAACAAATATCAAACGTATTTTAATTTTGTTGTTTTAAATCTCACCTCACTGACCTCGTGTAATATCGCACGTCTATATATGCAAAATTTTACATGAACCAACCCAACCACTACTCATCGCCCTGGCATATAAACGAGAACGAATATATTTATATACAATGTCGTTTTCTCCCTTGTTCACTCACCTCTGTTCATATGTGATGGCAAATGCATTCAGTGTTTTCATTCGACACACTGGCACCACTGAAAATGCCACACAACGATGCTCATAACAACCACCGCACACATTTCACAATATAATGCAAAATATGACGTGCGTATATCTATCCACATATACACTATGATCACGTAAACATTTTGCATGTATTGAGATGAGTACGAAATTGCACGTGGGAAAATCACACGGCTCATACTTTTTCAAATAAATATAACAGCATAAAAAAGTGTATATTGATATGATGAAATATAAATGTTGATGATTCCAATTTTCCAAATGCCAATATCAATAATAAATATTTATTATATCCTCGATGCAATTTTATTTTTTTCATAAAACTTTTTCATCTTTTTATATTTATAAATGTACATATATTTATATAGGTACAGTGGTAGTTGTTTTAGCTTGAAAAACTTATATTGACACTGAGAAAAAGAAAAACAATTGGATTTTATTTCTTCAGTACACCAACGAATCAATTTGAAACATTTTCAACTTACTCTGAAATTATTTGGTCCATTTCCAACATTTCATCACAATCAACATTACACACAGCATTATTTTCTACATAAAAAAAAAAAAATAAACAAATATAAATAAAAATAAATTAATCAAGTCGACTGTGCGATATATTTCATATACAAAGAAAATTATAATAGTATATACACAGCAGTATTGGAATTAGGAAACGCAGAGTGAACACATGAGACAAGTTACAAACCTGTGTGTCCATGAAACACATTGCTTGCAAACCCGTTTATACGATTTGGGAAATAGATTGTATACGATAGTTGAGCTACGACGCGAGAATAGAGAGATTGTATGTTGGTGTGACAGACTGAAGCATTTCGCACGCGGTGAATGCTGGACGAATCTCCCTATTCTGTGTCCTCTCATTCCAACCAAACGCTCTGTTGATTTCGTATTAGATAGAGGAGAGCTCACATGTTACAGGTATATTGCCAGCGGAAATGAGTATCGTGCAAGTAAAGGCAGTGTGATGAAGTATCAACTACATACATACATGACCAATTGATAACACAAATGGTATGTAGGTTTATGCTCATCCGATTTTCACACATCCACGTTTAGATATACATACATTATATATGCGTGTATACAGATTCACGTACGTCACAAAGCAAATTCATCAAGTAACCTGATGAGTGCGTTCGAGTAATCCACGTTGATTTTAACAGTTTACAATCGATATACTATGATGAAAATTTATTTGTTTAATGATGGCAAAATAAAACGGGATATACAAAACTTTTTTACATAATATTTAACAAATATTATGTAGACGCATGTGTTTCAATGTGTAAAGGACGCCAACAAGAAATAGTGTTACGTCTCTTCACTGTGTGCCACACACTGCAACATGCCACCATATCGAAAGTTTGTTACTAATCCGATAGAAGACGAGGCCTGCTTGCGACAGCCGCTGCAAGCGCACGGCTTTTGCAACAACAAACTCTTGCAAAAATACGAAAACTCCAAACTCTCGTTTTCCTTTTTTTTTTCCCCTCCACCCCTTTATTTTTTCATACATATATACATGCACAAATATATATGTACAATGTCTGTTTTTGCCTTATATTTTGCACGATATTACGCAACCAAGCTGAGCAACGTCAAATTGTTCTCCAACTGTTGTTAACGATTTGACTTTTTTTTTTTTTTTT
>JAQQBR010001832.1:9354047-9378711 GCA_030347285.1 Microctonus hyperodae | reverse complement strand
AAAAAGTAAAATAAAATAACTTTTCAGAAAAAATGCGTCGACCTACCATCGACCCAAATGACTTTGAAATTTTAAAAACAAAAAACAAGATTATACCCCACTGCACTTGACTTTAAATTAATTAATAATAAAATCGTGTATTTAATAGTCCAATTCACAACTTGATAAATATTTGTGCTTCAATATTATTATTGATTAATCTTTTATTTTGTCCGTTAATAAGTTGAATTAATTGTACGAATGATGAATGATTTTTTTTTTTCCTTTCTGAGGGATAACACACGCACTGCGATGAGTTTTACGGCGCTCATACGACTGACGCCGCGACAACTCGACGACATCCAGACACTTACGCAATGTAAAGCGCGCGACATCGCGTCAAAACGACGTCGACGACGTCTGGCGTCCCGCTGTTCTTTCTCCTCATGACGAAACGGGCATCTACAATGACTCGCCAATATAATCCATAGACGATTGAATAAAGTTAAGATAATAAATAAGTGACGCCAGAATCGAACACTGAACAGTGAATAAGGACATGAATTCAACAAAATTAGGAGAAGAAAAAAAATTAAAAAAAAACCCAATGCTTATCATTTCAAATTTTTCATCAGATGCTAAAAATAAAATAAAAATCACGATTGTGATCAGTTAAAAATGATTACACGGGAGAAATACAGAGAAGCACACTTTAATCATGATTGTTTAAATATATAAAAAAATAAAGATAAGGAAAATAATAAATGATTAAATATTCGATACAAAAAACACTGGAGAGAATTTGTCCAAGAAAAATTTTTCAATGTGCACTGGAAAAATAGTGAAACTTGGAATATCAGAAGATCCATATTACTGAGTTGTGTTTGTGAATTAACGTATATACATATACACATAAAATCTCTGTGTGCACATGGTGATTGCAGTATCAAAGCGCATGCTTGGCACTAGAGAATACTTTCGTCTCAAGCACACATTGTTATCTACTACTGCAGAATTTCCGGCATCAACTTTCCAGTCCTATAAATACATATACACTATATTGCTTTATCTCGTCTCCAACTCAAGTGTATACTCATACATATTTTTTCCTCCTAATTTAATGCGATAATATTCAAAGATGTTGTGGTGGTTGAGCAGGAGAATGAGAGAATGATAGGGTGAGGAGGGTGAGAAAACTGATGGTAATTTGTATGAGATTATACGAGACGTAAACCCTTGCGTGCATGCAAATGACAGTAGACAACAGCTGCAACTGTATGTGCAACCGGTTGAATCCGATGTGCAGCATTCAGTCGATGACAACATGATAGAAACATATCTATATATCATTTATTTCAAACCAATAACATGCTGACCCATATATCTATTATGATATCTTTAATGCCATCAACACCAAATGCAATAATAATTATTCTTTTACTCGATAGCTTTTAGAATATTCAATCATTCATGCTTTGATTATTGTAAAATAATTCTCAATATAAATACATGGATTTTTTTTTACACAAAGTCTAATCTGCGAATGAAGTAATTGAAATCCGGAGATTAATAATTGATATTATGAAATGAAATAAAGAGCTTGTGGAATCCCAGTGGATTTTATTTTTTTTTTTCATAGATCTCCGCATTCGACTTCCCTAGAGAAATAATGAAGATTATGATAATTATAATGGAAAATAAAACAAATTACTAAATAAGGATATTATTTATAACTGAAAAGGTTGAGAGGAAACAAAAAGTAAAAGGAACTGATTAATTGTGCGAGTACACGTGTATATGTATCTGTAGATAGATATTTTAGTAACCCATGACCTCGGCTCGACTTTCAATATGTAATCAATACGCACATGAGATTATAAACAATGTTATAGGACTCGTTGCTATAAATATTGTTTAATAAGTAACTATATTCTACACTGATATTTGTGTAAATAACCGAATAAAAACATAAATGCCTTGGTGTAGTTTAAAAATAAACGCGTGTGCAGAGGTTTAATTATTACAGTTGTTTATTTTGTCGAGACTTGAAAAAGAAAAAAATAATTATCAGATTGTCTCTACTTTGTAGGATGATATATGTATGTATAACTTGTAGAAGAAGAAAAAATAGAATTATCATAAGAAATACGATAGATATATATTACGACCTGAGATATTAATAGAAATTATGATATCTCTAAGCTTCTATTTTCAAAAGTAGAGTTATATATTGACATCTCTTGCGTATAAAGGAGTGCAAAAGGGTAAAGAAATAACCTGGAAATTTCCATGTAATTCAATTTCTCCTTTCTCGTGTGCAAATGTATATACATACATGTACATAAAAAGCTCTTTCATTTTTATTCCGTCTTATTTCTTGGGGCATCAATTCGCAAATCGGAAGTGCTTGAAATGGAAAAATCTGCACGAGATTCCGGTGAGTAACGAGTAAAAAAGAGATGCAACTATAAAGGAAGAAAAAGGAAAAAAGAGATTAATTAATCGAGGTAACACGATTAAAAAGTTGGCGGACATTAAAAAGATTTTCACCTCCGGAGAGTGAATGAATTTTTTTATAATATTCATTCTTTATTTTTCACGTGCCTCTTCTACGCTGTTACCGACAAAACTTTTGACTCGTTTCAATTGACATAGAAGGTTAACGGCCACTGCATCATGAAAAAAGATCGATAGCTAAAGTTTTTTGCATTATCATCGTTTCAATATACATCCACTTGTATTTAAATTAAAACCCCTCAAATGACAAATTTAAAAAATCATGTATAAACTTCATGATAATACGGAGATAATTAAACACACTCAAATTATAAGTATGCAAATAAAATTGGACAAATAAAAGGGGTTATAAGTATCTTTGTGATATAAAAATAACTTTAAGTACCTCCTACGGATAATTGTCGCCAAAAACATTTTGGCATCGTAAACGAAATGTCAAATAAAAAAATTACGTCATCATAACGACAATGAACACTGCAAATAATTATTTATATTTAATTATTTCTACCTATACATTTATACTATCAAAATAATGAACCTAACGAGCATATTTATTACAGTAAAATTGATGAGTGTATTTATCATATAATATGTTAAATAAAAGCGTCATGTTTCCAAATGCTCAATACAATTTTAAATATTCGTAATATATTTAATTAATAAAATACATACACAATTTATATATATTCAATTAATAATATATATGAAAAGCTAAATAAAAGGTATTCATGTATGACACGACATAAATAGTAAATAGGAAATATCAATATTATGACATAGAGATACATAAATGACAATGTAAATTTAATGATTTGTCACGCCCCTGAATGGGTATCATCAAATGCATATAATTAACTCTGCATACATTGTAATATCATTGTATAATATAGCATGTATCAACAATTTCAAGATATGAATTAATTCATTTATGTATATTTATAATATATATTTCTTATCATAGCGTCTTGATAGTCTTTAATTTTTTAAATCACTTTGTGTAATTGTCTTTTATATATACGTTTTTTCAGTAATTATACAAGTCATTGGAACTCATACAACGAATGAAATTTAATTCGTGAAATAAATTCACCGGTCAAATCATCATAACTTCATTAAATGTAGGTATTCATCATGATATATATTTATGGTATATAAAGGGAAAAATGTCCCCATGAAATTCATCAAAATATCTGTCAGTTCCATGAAATATAATCATTAAGAGTGTTTAATTACTTTTTCGTATAACACAGAATTAATGTGAAAATTTTACATTATCACTAGAGTCAATATTTTTTCGTTTTATTTTTTTTATTTCACACACCATTTACTCTATTTTAATTTTGCACTACGGCACATCATGAAACTGGGATACAGCTGCAGAATTGTAGCATAGTCCTCTTTCTGTTCAATAATGAGAGAAAATGTTCGCCATTGTTTGAAGCTTTTATATTTTATTTTTTCTCTTCTTCTTTTTGGTCATTTTATTTTCAACGAGTTATTATCCATTTCATTTATAGATATACACATATATTTATTTACACATCTGTATTGAAGTATTTATATAAATCCTTGAGTTATTTCTCGTTATTAGAAATAACTCGGAAATAGTCGACCTCATTGTACGATAACGTCTTATGTCCTTTCAATTTCCTTTATGCACGAATCTCCATAATTATTATTTGTAAATCAGAAACTTTAATTCCAGATTTTTCGTGTATAAATAAATTATTTTATTGGTTCCTGACTACAAGGAAAAATTCATATTCATGAAAATTAAACGTAGATGAATTTCCAAATATTTTAAATGGTCATATTCAGTAAATTTCTTTTTTTTTTTTCATTTTAATTCATCTGTTTTCAACAACGTACAGTTATTAAAATTCATATAACAGATATTTATGGTCCCGTGGCAATTAGTGACATCATTAAATGCAATCAAGAGAATAATTCGTAATGGAAAAATTTAATTGGTCCTCCCAAAGCTCTCGAATGTACACACGCACGGGCCAGATGAACAATTCAACGCACATTGGGAAACAGCAAAAGCGATTTTGTTACAAAAGCACATGGCATACATTAAATTTTTCAAGAGATAAAAATATATAATATAATATGTACTTTTGCCCATTCCTAGACTTATTTCATTATGATTTTTATAAGCCAAAAATCGTATAAGTTGCAGCATGATTTAAAAAGCTTGACTAAATTGCAGTGTATTTAATAACAATTGTTTGATATAAATTAAAGAAAATTTTCATTTCGCTTTCGCAATATTTTTACAATTTAAAATACATTTTAAATGAAAACGTCGGATTTATATTTTTATATTGCTTGCAGTAGTATTCATGTGTAAAGACAAAATAATTTTTTGCACACCACAGGGTTTAGATCGTTTGTGTAAACTCGGGAAAAATTGTGACAGGAGAAAAAAATAAAGTAGAAGAACAAATGAATATGAAAAACAGAACGTGAATCATAAATAAAGGCGTGAGGCGACAAAAAAAAAATCTCGGTACCGAAAATCTTTTGTTTCCACACAACCTGCGCATGTGTTTAATCATGACCGCGAGTATTGACATAAAATATATCATCAGTATGAAAAATAGAATACTATATTTTCATATTTAATACCATGTACAATTATTTGATAACGACAGTACACAACTGCTTAAACAATTTGAATTCAAGCTTTTTCTTGTATTATAATTAAATAACGTGGTGCCATCTACCATTAAATAAAGATATCACTCGTAAATAATCAGATGAAAATTACGAGTCACTACCAAGAATAAAATATAATTTATACATCTTATTTTTTTTTTTTTTTTTTTCATTTACACTTATTTAATCACAGATATCAATTTAATAAATTGTAAATGATCTCACTAAATTTTGATGAATTATCATGGAAATATGAGATATATTCTTTGTTAGTATAATATCCTTAATGAATTTATTTGTCGACGCATAGGCAGAATTTATTTGCACATGATTAAATCATGACGCTTTGATCACGAGACAAAAACGATTGACATCGTTTTGTCAGTGGCAAAAAATTTATAAAACAATGCAATCGGTATCGTTGTTATGATTGATTTCATTTGACACTGCATTGAGATACAATCTTGGATATCATGAAACGTTATTGATCCATTTAATCATCATCTATATACATCACACATACATAAATTTATACTTGTACTAACGTATACGGTCCCCTTTAGCCGATTACTAACGCTATAAATAAATGTTTCAATTCAATATTTAATGAATCCAATAAACGATTATATAACCATTGCAATTACATGCTATAATGAACTCAATGAAATTATTCAACCAACAAAACCTATTTCAGTTAAAAAAAAAATATATATATATATGTGCGTAAATTCAGACAAGATTAATTGACAGGATCAAAAGATCATTTTGTATTATTGATATATAACAGTCTATATTTTCTAGTATTTGCTGATATTTTCCCTCACAGTATATTCGTTTTCACTTTGAATGAAATTAAATTAAAAATTAATTTTCCCCTATACGAATTTTCGTACCTTGCGCAAATCCATTGTGTATAATAAATATTTTGAAATTTCAGAAAATTAATATTTCATTAATATTCACATTTGCATATTCAACAAATTTTAGTTTCAAAGTATGTGCATAATGAGGCGAAAAGCGAATATAATGAAAAAAATGAATAATAAAAGAAAAAAAAATGACGCATGATTTCCGGCATAAACCTAAAACGTACACTTTAATAATATCTCACGTTTTATTTTATGAATATATAAATTCACGCCTGATCGCATACAAGCATGAATCCATTAAATTGATATTGACAAAATTCAACGATTGCCGAGTCAACATGATTAAACGTAAACCTATATATACATGAATATATGTATATATCAAACATTTTACATGGTACATAGAACGCTCGGGTAACCAAGAATTGTGCAGCAAATTTTCACTTCATTCACTTTATAGAATGAAAACGGCATTTAGTCAAGGTCGTCGACTTTAAAGCACTCTAGCGATTGTATTGGTAATTGAGATAGAATATTGATTTATTTTTTCACACGAAATCTGCACATTGCAATTTAATTTTAAACAAACAATATTTAAATATTCGTCAACGCTAAAGAAATTTATTCAACTATACCTTTTATTTCTATTATTTTTTCGATTAATTAATCTTTGTCATTTCTCTTAAATAATAGTCAGCTGTGCTTATGTACATATCCATGTATATATATACCCATAAAATTGTCTATATAAAGTACAAGAGATGTAATATATATAAATGTTCATAAGCGCTTGGCAAAAGAATCTAGCTGTGTTTATATATAGATATACATGTATTCAATTCCAACGCGTTGGGTAAGACGTACAAGTCAACGTTGTTGAGCTGCGTGGGGCAGTGGAAATTTCCACTCATGTAGCTACGCTGAGGTTCACATCATCCACCATGAAATCAATTTTTACGAATATATTTTTAGCTCAACGAGATTCAAACTGATGGATTTAATTAATGTGGATTTAATTTATAAATTCATACTTGGAATTATAAAATTCGTATGTCGAAAATAAATTGATCGCATTCATTATTTTTACCCTACTTTTTTCGAATATTTTCTTAATTTCATAGCATTTTCATATAAGTTGCGTTTAAAAAGATATTATTATTATTATTATTGTACAAATTATGAACTTACCATGGTGATGAAACACTGCCTAGGCGGCACAGGAATTGAACAGAAATACAAATTATTTTTTAATATTTTATCAGTAGCCAATTTTGTATTGGAATTTTTGCCAACGATTTTTTATATCCCTAGTAGATGTTTTTTTTTCCTTATTTATTACATTTATACTGTTCAATATATGATCTCTTAATATCCAACTCCAATTCCACTGTTAAAACAATACTAAAATATATTTGTATATATATTTATCACTTGATAATCCTTTGGCTTTTTATTCACAATTATTTTCTTTTTACAAGAAAAAAAATCCAGTCTGATATACCTAAAAACCTGTAAATGAGAAAAAAAGAATTAAAGTCTGATAGAAATATATGAGAAGATAAAAAGTAAATAAATAAAATAAAATAAAAATAAATTCGCACCTTTCTATAAATTAAAATAAAAGCTGGCTAAATAAAAATATCAGATCACGAATTATTCATGGACATAAATAACAAAAAAGCGATTCTCAAATTAAAATTCGTTTGCTCCAAAATTTTCATAAACTTTTCATTTATTGCAGAATAGACTGCGAATTTTTTTTATTTTTTCTTTCTTTTCAAGGCACTCAATATACACCAGCTTTTCATACAACGTGGCAGCACAAATTTTTGCTCTCAACGTACGTACATGGTGATATACAAATGTCATAAGTGCATTTACCTCCAGGTAAAGTATCTTGTCTCACAGCCTTTTTTTTCCCCTTTGCTTTGTAGCTAACTTGTAGCCGCGCTTCAACGCGTTTCACAAATAAACAAAAAGAAAAATAACGGAAAATAAACTTTTCAAGGAATTTTCTTGTTGTTGTTCAAAATAACTCTGTTATCAACATCCAACAACAACCTAGATCTTGCATGACAAATGTTCTCGTATATTTATCATTTTGTTGTTCGTATTGCCAATAAACCGCCTCTGCTTCACCATATGACCCCCTGTCAATCTAGCCTAAAATATATAAAAAACATATATACATAATTGTATAAATAATTCATCAAAAGATATAGAAATATTAAATTTGTTAATGGCTGAGAGTTAATGTTGATTATTCATTTATAATTTAAAAAAAGTGGTGACGAAAGTCTCTCCATGGATGTCTTTCAATTTATTTATTGGACTTAATTCAAGTGGCATTATATGGCTTAACTGGATCGCGTGTCCACATATATTGCTCAAGGGACAATAAGTGAGAAAAACAGAGTCAGAACGCGTGCCATTGGAACTCACACAAATGACTCATGCATATAAATTAATGTCTATACAAGTTTAATTTTTTTTTCTTCTTCAATTTCAATATACTAACACTCATCGGATACGGGCTGTTTATGTTAACCTTCCGCTTATGAAAAATCCTTTGGCCAGCCTAGCTTAAAAATTGGGTGGCCATTCACAATATAGTCAATACCTAAAACCTGCAATCAGAAAAAAAAAATATTTCCAATTAGACAATTAAATTACACAATCATAAGGATTCCATTTTTAAAATTATGTTATTTCTAGCATGAAATTGGCTACTACACAAGCTATTGACAGAGCCGAGTTTCAAGTACGTGTATGAAATAAGAAAAAAAAAAAGGTATAAAAGCGAGGGCGAAGGAAAGTGGCCAATACATATCGTACATACGCCGATTATAGAACGGCGATGCGACCGCGACGCAGCGTTGCCAGATCGACCAATGTTTCCGGTAGTATTATTATTTTATATCCACAGGACGGTAAAATTTTCATGCGGTATTGCAGAATTAAAGCGCAATGAGAGAAATGTCACATTAATATATAGAAATAAATTTAATATATAATTATCATCGAGCCATGTTGTGACATAATAATGTTACATATCTGTCCATAATAATTTGTCTCTCAATACAATTTAAACAATGTAACATCTATATTGTATATTTTCAATTTCATTATTATTATTATTATTAATATTATATACATTCGGGGATAATTTAATGAAAATTATATTGAAAGGAATAAATTAATTTCAATTGAAGCGAATATAAATTAATTTACTGTTTATACAGAATGCATTAATAAACATTTCACTGACGAGTAATATATGAATGACTGCAATTTTATAATTGGGTCTAGTTCAAACGTCACAATCAATGACGCGACAATTTAACACTTGAAACAGTAAATATAAAAATTGATTATATTTATAAAAGTGCGTATATTGATATCTAAAATGTAAGTAAGTGAATGACGCACTGCAGACATTCCAGCAATGCTTTATCACCCGGTGTGTAAACGAAATACACACAGGTCAGCATAAATTAACAACAGTTGAGGTTACTAGTTATTAACGACTATTTTTTTATCCATCATAAAAAAAAATTTTTAAATGGTTCCATGAGAATTATTATTAATGAATGAATTATCCGCATGAAGAATATAGAATATTTTTTGTTTCGTTCTCTGATGAGAACTGTAATGGGAATTTAAAAAAAATTTAATTTATTAATTTGTTTGATAGTTGACTTAATAAAAAATTATATATACAAATAACTAGATAGTTATTGTTATTATTAATTATCATGTGTTTAACATCAAAAATTTATATAAAATTTTGTAGTCATAGTCAGAGTCGAAAAATTTATGTTTAATTTCAACCTAAACACACTACATAACCTATACCTATCACGTGCCATTTATATTATGTCTGTTATATGTATTCTGTATACATATATACATATATACTTGCCTGTCATAGTGTATTTAGGCTGAAATTAAACAAATTTTTAGTCTCTGCAGGACAGCAACAGAATATAGTTAAATTTTAGAATAGATTTTTGTCGCAGATTAAAACCACGTGACATTCAATTAGACAAATCTATTTTAAAATCCAATTTACCTGAGTTACACATAATAAAATAAAAACATATAACATTAAACATATTTAAATAATAATAATAATAATAATAAAGCAGACTATTAAAAAAAAATAAACAAAATGACAATTTTCACTGCATAATTTACCTTTTATATTCAGTAATGCAAATGTGTATTACAATAATCCTCAGAAGAAAAAATATCCGACTGAAATTATCAATGACAATCGAAAAATTTTATTTACATATTCTATTATATATTTATCTATAAATTGTCATCTGCACAAAATTTTTATATAGTTGATACCTGTAAATGAATTTTATAGTTTCCTTCGTCTTTTTCTCTCTTATTATTTCTCTCCCTCCCTCTGTCTCTCAATAAATGAATTCTCCTCTTTATTAAAAATTACAAGAGTACAGCTATAGAAATATAATGTATAATGTTATTAAGATGTAAATATATTTTGCTTGACGATAGCGCTCGACGTTTCACGGACAGAAGGCCGATTTACACTGGCCCCTTTTTCCAACTGGAGGCTCTATGTATACCGAACGCAAGAAGTATATACAGACAAACAGAATGAGCCTGGCACAGCAGTAAAATAATGTTGTGTTAGTTTGTTCGTGTACATTTGGCGTTCACAATATATATATCCAGCACGCAAGCCTATATGTACTGCCAAACCTCATACAACTTGATGATTGTATTGGTGTAACGATAATATCTATCTGTATATATAACAACGACTGTAACGGAACATATGTGGCACTAGCTCGACAGAGAATTAAAGAATTAATAACGTAAAACGTTTAAGTAAAAGAGAATTGAGACATTAACGATGGAATCACAAATATTAAATAGTCCGTAAATTTAATTTAAAATATTGAAAAAATATATATTTGTTTCAGATTAATTTCATCTATGTCGATTGAGTTATCTCAAATGTATTTTGTGTTTAGTGATCAACCATTCACGATTAATTTATATTTATAACATTAAATTCAAATGTCATTTATAGAAATTGAATTGTGACGTAGACATTTATGATGTATAGGCGTCGAATTTATCGTCATATAATGTATCTAACGACAATTACGACTCAACGGATATCGGCAATTAATATATTTGTGTCTATAGTATATTGAATAAACTCATCTTACTCGTATCACAACAGCTATTAACGTTTATTCTGTTTTATAAAATTTACGCTGGCACACTTTAGTATATGCATTGAATATTACAATACGATATATAATTTTACGTAACATTTTTTTTTTTTTGTGATTTATTCGTACTTTTTTCTTCACATTCTCTGCAATCTTTACTCAATTTTGTATGCTTACATTACCATAATAAAATATCAATGTTGCAATTATACTTCACAGCTTGAGAATATATTAAAATGATTGATAAGTGAATCTAGTAATTATTAATTTTATTACTTGTATTGGCAATTATGGTTTTTTATTTATAAATGCCTCATTTTCTTTATTGTGCAATATTGCACATCTAATTATTTCTAGAGTTAATTATTGTAAAATTATTATTAGATATGTTTACGTGTGTTGTATATTTTTTAAATGTATTTCATTCAAACCAACATATAATATTATATAAAACTATAAATTATTCTTCATTTATATACATACATAAATATTCATTTATGATTAGAATAAAGAGAGTAATAATTTTCCACATGGTATAAAGAAATAAATTGTAACACATGAATACAGTGCACAATTGATATAATGAGCTGTAATTGGTGTGGCAACTTGACAGTTAATAATTATTGAACCATCAATTGATTAAGAATATTGAACAAATTTAAAGTTAGCTCGTATTTTTTACCTCGTATATTAATTCTTAAAGCTCGTAAAATTGAATAAAAAATCCCGTTTGTAGTCGTGATTTTTGTAGACATTTTGCTACAATAATAATGCAGTACCAGAGAGTAGATACGTGACCTAAAAATAAAATATCTACTTATACTTATACCTTGTCCCAAAGCAGTTTCAATTTTCAATGTCTCCAACACAATATCATATATCCTTTAGCTTTTCCCACAAGTTTCATACATTTCCCCATCACGTATAAACCTACATGAATACCTACATAATATTCATTGTACTACAAACATTCATAAAAAATCCAAGTCCAACACACGTGTCTAATACACTAAAATCCAATATGCACAGTAATGTATACTGTACATTTACCTTTATATTTTTTCTTCCAAGTACCTATATATACTTTATGAATTATTACAAAAGAGATAATTTTCACGTTTATAAATATTATCGACATTATAAACAAGTAATAACACCATTTCTGCAAAATTCACTCAATTCTATTCATCTCAAGAGATATAATATCGCATATACGTATACGAATTATTTGTATGATTGTTCTGTAGTCGTTTATTGATTACGAAAGCTGTGAGTGAATCCAATGGCGACAGCATGGCGGCACACAAACAGTCTGATAAATCGATAGAGGGCAACAACCTCATTTTTTTTTTCTTCCCTATATATCCTATCTTCAAGGTCAATGTCAAAGGAATTTACATTAATGCAATTTTGTTATTTCCACAGAAAATATTTAAACAGCATTATGAAAGGAAAATTCATGATATAGTATTGCGGTTGAATTATATTTTTATCTGTATCGTTGGTGTTCTCCGAGATTCAACAATAGCAGCTACGCCATCCAGGGATTTACTTATTTGTAAACATCAAGCTTCAAAAGTACGTATGTATTCCTAAAGCATACACACGCTCAAACAAATTCAGCGTCATCAGATTGAATGTAAGTTCACTTGAAGGATTACATATTATACAAGCATCTGGTGGTGGCATAGGAAACCTCCTGTTGTTCACCAACAAGTTTCCAACCTTGAGTTATAATACGCGTGTCTCAAGTACATTATCAGTAAAACTGACTGTGGAGAGTGAGCTTCGCTTCAGAGAATAAGACACCAAGTTATCCCCTGCAGTGAGATTGAAAGCACTAGAGGGTATACAAGTGTAATAATCGCACGTGCTGCGTTTAAGAGTCGATTCTATATAATGTTGCTATTACATTATACATATATATGTATAACTTGCATGTCATTTCCCACGATGATACCATAGCATTTGAAGATATGCTTCAATAAAATGACATTATAATCGTAACATGACTATAATTATTCATGAGTATTATGAGTTTACGTATATAATGTAATAATTAATAGTTGATTAAATCCAAATAGAATTAAGTAATATTTTTTTAGTGAGTTGTAAAGTTTAATTCTTTGAGAGAATAATTTAATTTTTTATACGCATCAAACTTTTTATTATTCCCTTGGGTTTTCATCTTTTTCATCCTTCTTTATTTCATTTAAATATATATTTATAGGCATTTACCTTGTGAATAAACAACTTTACAATTTAAACTGACTTGCAACAATATTATCTACAGGGAAATGTACTCGTTCATATATTTGTTTATATGTGTGCTGTATTATTCAGTCGACAAGAAGACATTCTATATGTATTCCCTGCTTAATTAAGAAATTAGTTTGTTGTGTAAGGATATTATGGTGAATACTCGAGGGAAATATAATAGTTATTCTCATATTTCGTTAACTATTTCAAAGTAATTAAATAAATTCGATATAATATGTCATGTAGTTGAGATAAAAAATAAAAGACCAAGTGATTCAATCATTGCATTTATCGTAGGTATTATTTTTCTTCGTTATTGAGCATTTATTTGATTTTATCGTTTCATTCATTTTCTTCTTTTATTCCGACAGTAATAACAATTTTACGGTGTCGACTGTGAAGAACGAAAAAATGAAGTGCAAAACAAAATATATAAAAGAGAAAATAGGAATTTAAAACAAAAAAAAAAAAAAAAGAAAAACACAGTGTGAATCGGATTAAGCTATCGAGTTTCGTTTAACGCGGATTCTCTCGTTCATTGGCGTTCATTGGGATCTGTCTGAAGAGATTCAACATAGAATAAAAGCAAAAGAGAAGAACGGGTGTGGCATCAGAGCTTGCGCCAGACTTGGTCGTTTTCAACCGTGGATGGTTGTGCCTGGTGCTCCTCCATATAATCCTATTTCCTTATCCTCAATTCCCGACGACGAGCAATTTAATTACATCTGAATTTCTGTCTTCTATATAACACCATCGTATATACCCTTTTATAATCTAACCATGTGCATGCCCAATATATGTCCTCGCTCTTCACATCTCTGTGTATACATGTGACACATTTTTTGTATGCATATACAAAATTAATATACCTACACACATAAAAGTCTCTCTTAACATTTCTGGTTTATATGAGATTTGAAAATATATAACGCGAAGGATGATCGTTGCAAGATGCAAAAAGAACGAAGAATATGGAATGAAATAAAGAAGAAAAAAAAACGGTTAAATTTTTATCCCCACAACGGCTTGTAGTGTACATCTATAGAGTGTATTCGTAAACCACCGTCGGGGCCGTTGTAAAGAGTGCATTTAATAAATTTCACCAAACCTCTGCGTCTTTTTATAATACATTTTTAGTCTCGTGAAAATTTAACGCCAACATTTTTTTTCTTCCTGCCTATATATTCACATATTTTTTTTTTTGTTTTTATTATCACTTCCATTTGGCTTTTCTCTTTTACAAACATGTTTTTTTTTATCTCTCACTTTCAACTTTATTATTCATTTATTATTCTTATTCAATTTGATGATGAATAATAAAGTACAGTTGTACAACATAATGGATATATATTTTCGATAGAAATGTCTCATGTCTGTATTTCAATCAATCAACACTCTCATCTTTATTTTCCTTCTCTTCTGTTTATTTAACATGTCAAGGACCATGTGTTTTGGATTGTCTATTTTCTGATCCTGTCTTCAATGTCCCATTGATCATGACAGTAGTTTATATACCGTCCGAACAAGATGTTGATTTAGCTCATCTGTCCTTTGTGTAAATACAGCCATTGTATATAAATAATTATTGATTACAGAGTCTATGATTATTTAGATTGAAAGTCAGGTAATATTGTACACTCATCGATAACACAATGCTTGAATACAAGTGTATGATATATAAGGTACATTGGTGAATATATAGTTTTGATCTTATCCTGGCTTATTGCTTTTTGCAAAGAGATATTATTTTCACACTGAGAAAAAATAAAGTATTTCCATAAATGCACCAAGATATTCCAAGTGTCTTTGTTGTCATTGTGAAAAGTAGAAAATGACGGGGAAAATTGAAAATAAAAAAAAAGAATCTTTAAGAAAATGAACGTGAGACTAGATACTAAAAAAGGTTTAATACGAGAGAAAAAAATAAAGGTGTTTTTCAACGTTTTCGGATTACTTTTTATTCAAGAAAAATAGAGAAATGTTATCAAGCGTGCTCCTCTTTTACTGCTTGCTATCTTTTCTTCTTCTGAGATATAAGATAAAGTCTTGGAGTGATAACCACGCGATGTTATAAGATTCTGAAGAAACTATTCTCCTATTGGAATGATGGAGAAATAGAAGAGACGAAAAGGATCTTGGAAGATTACTTGAGGAGCTAGAAGGAATCAGGTGTATACAATAGAAGAAACAAAAATAAGTGTATAAAAAAAGAATAAAAAAGAAAAGAATAATGTTCTTGTTACGTAGTATACTGCGAGAGGAATAGTACAACAAGTCACGACGAGTAAAGAAGCTTTTTCCATCATCACTTTGTCAGAGCTTTTTATATATTATCCACGTGCATGCAATTTTGCGAATTGGCAATAAACACTTGCGCTCAAATATCAAACACATAATTATACAACGATAAAACGATCTATTCAAAATTTATTTTTAATACATTGGAGGTATGACGCAAAATGTAGACGTCCATGAAATAACTTACTTTATACCGATATTTCTGCTTTAAGATTACGAATTATATATAAACCTATCCTCTCATCTTCGCTGACCAGTTCTATTTTTCGATCACTTCGTTACGTCAGCAAGAACTCTCGAAAATCTGTGTATAAAAAGATCCCTCTATACAATTATCTTCCAATTCAATTTACTACTGCACAATTATATCGATAACTTATTTTTTAATATTTATTTATTAATATTGAATTAAATTATTAACATCACACCCTTAACAGCACTCTTTCATTAATCGTACAACATTTATCCATATATTCAAAAATAACATTTGCACGTGCATCAATATTCATGCTGTCTTATAATAAATTCAAAGACTTAATATAATTTATTAATAACATAATAACTATATATCGACATTGGTATAACGCATTTGTATAAATACACGTGCGTTGAGTCGATTTACTAGAATGTATCCATATGAATGGTGTCAGCTATGGTAGCATAAGAATTGGTAAATGTCTCTTTGTATCGTGAATCCACCAAGTCATCATCCAAATCCTCCGAGAAATTAATCAGAACCTAAAAAAAAAAAACGGAAATAGATGAAAATCACAGTAAATCCGATACTTAATTGAAATTCATCAATTAATATAAATATAATTCTATGTAAATAAAAAAAAAAGTATATTAACATTTATTCATACGTGAATATTGAAAAAAATTCACCAGAGAATCAAATGAGAAAAGGCGCCAAAATATATTTGCATCACGTACGTGCTAGCTCTTAGTTCTTATGCACATCTTGTAAGTTTAAATCGATATATATTATGTATTACATATACTCAGATGTATGTAGTATATATGTATATGTATCAGTATACAATAAAAGAAAGTAAATAGAGAAAAAAATCAAGTTGAAGGTGGAGTAATTGCGATAAGAGTTCGTGCTTTTCGTCCCTATCACGAGTTCAAGATTGCTCAAGACTGTTCGTCTTCCAAAGTCGTTCACAACGAAAATCGAATCCTCGCTTTTTCTCCATTGTTATATATATATATATATATATATATATATATATATATATATATATATATATATATATATATATATATATATATATATATATATATATATATATATATATATATATATATATATATATATATACACATATACATATATTTCTTACATAGCATGACAGTCCAATTGCAGAACCTCTGAACTTTTATTCTTACTTTGGGCTGACTTTGATAAAGGAAAGAAAAAAATATTATCCATTAGCTCAATCCTTGCTGAGTATTTTATTATTATATTTTCTATCCATTGTGAAATAGAATATCGTTTTATTCTATTTGTAGGAAAATATCATGATGTGGATCGAAGCTGGAAGCAACGAAAAATAGATGATACAACTATAGGCTGTACACAGCATGAAAGAAACGTGAAAAAATGTGGCTTTTGCCATTAGTTGAGTCTATTAAATGAACGTGAGTGCACAGAACGCGTTTATGGAGTGTCAGGACAAAGGACCGACAAGGAAGCGATAGCCGATTCTCTTTGCTCTCCCTCATTCTCGCCTTCGCTTTCACTTCACGGCCGGTGGCTGCATCCATTAATATCCCTCAAAATAGGCGGGATGATATGTTGGTGGAGCAATAGAGAAGATAGATAGATAGATAGATAGATAGATAAAGTAAGAGCGAGCTTAGGCAATCCAAGTCCAACAAGACTGGCGGTACATCATCTGCTTGAGACACACACAGGACCAGACCTTAGAGTACATTCCCCGACGGAAATGCCAATGCGTCTCCAACAACGATGAATGACTATCGAATGAATGACTTACAAACTTCCGTACATCAATAATTACGGCGTACATAAATGCTCTGCCATACTGATTGATTAACACCTGGATATACTTATTGGTTCTGTAATAATTAAGAAAATATAATTTATCCAATTGTCATATTACCTGATCCAATGAACTTTGTGTAAGCGTATAATCAGTGGCTTTCAAGTCCTCAGCCAATCGTTTGACACTTGAAAAAATTTCACTCAATGTCATATCATGTGCACGTGGTACCAACAATCGAACAGCTGCCGCTTGTCTTGATGAAATTTGTGCTTTGGATAAATGTCGTGATATTGCATCCCTTAATTCTTTGATCGTCACTGGTTGATTAAATCTCAAAAAGGCCACGTATCCTTCACCAAATCTACGAGAAATAAATTTTAAATTATTCGTCGCATCGTTCATTATGCGCATTTTAAAACTATTGGACGAGGCGCATGCACTTTTCAGTACGTCAGTAGATTTTGAGGGTCATAATGAAATTCAGGAGAATCGAGGTACAGATTTGAAGTGTACGGTGGTTTGAGGTTTGGCTTTTTCTCTCTTTCTCCCTCTCTAAAAGATTTTCATCACTAAATTCAGTTGACTCAATTCACCTCAGCTCAACGGTCCTATATATATATATACATATACATACTTTATCCCTCCCTCTGTTATATAGTAATATACGCAGTATATAAATGCAAAGGAGAGAAGAGTATACAGCAAGAGCACGAGTCTAGACATTTGGGGTGGATGAAGAGACATGCCAGGTACTGTTCTTACATATTTATGATGCTGTACGTTATTCTGCGGGCAATCGACTGCGCGCGTGCATTACAACAACGACTGGAGGGTATAAAGAAATTTTAAATAGGGCCGAGAGTATTTTATACATATTTTACCCTACAATACGCGCCTTAATTAAAGCGAATACGTGACGTAATGTTATATTTTTCTCACAATAAGTTGGCTCTCTATATTAGATAATATTATGCATAAATAATATTTGAAAAGAAAAATTTGTCCGATAGTTACTGATGTGGAGTTGTAAAAACTTTCTCAATTCAAACATTTTACAATGTTAAAAAAATAATAATGATAATAATAATAATAAGTTTATATTGTCATTATGCAGATGACCTCGCTACTATTTTAGAGTTCGTGACCGCGATTTTGGCGAACACGAACTATTCAAGTTTTACAGGGTCGTCGTGTTCAACTCGAAGACGATATAGAGGGTCGATACTTTGCGCCACGTTTCCACTCAAGCACTTAACTGGCGAGGCGCAGGAGCTTTCAAAGCCCATTTCAAGCGGTGGAATTGACTCTTTCACTCGTATATACGAATATTGGCTTTTTATTTTCATTATTTCTTTCTTTCTTTTCATGCAATGTTTTTCTTCTACAGTTTTTTTTTTATTTTATTTTTTTTGGTACCTTCTTGCTCTTTATTGCGTATGAGAAATCGCAAACCATTAAATTACTCTCCGTACTTATCATTCGACAGAATGCATTCTCGTTCATCTAAGCCATTTTAGATATTACTATTATCCCTGCTACTATGTCGTATACATTCTTCAATATAATCCTTCTTAATCTATATAAATGCCTATAGCTGATGCGATTTTTTTTTTTTTTTTTTTAAAGAAAAATTAAAAATGAATAATTTATTGTGAGATTATCCACGTGTGCACTGAGTTGAATTTAAAAAAAAATAGTTGGAGTTTGCGATAAGAATTATTCTCTTCGCATGAACACGTACTTGTGCTTGAGATGTTGAACTGTTCCAATACACCTGAGGCCAGCTCTCGCTAGTATTCCCACTCGACTGCAAAGTTTCTCACATTCTGAAACACTGTGCGATGTCATTATTACCGCGCCCTGTGCCCGAATGACTTGACGAACAGCACGCGCAACCAATTCCTTCGATGCTGGATCCATACCGCTCGTTGGCTCGTCCATTAGCACTACCGAAACTGGTGACATAACACTAATTGCCGCACAAAGTTTTCGTTTGTTACCACCGCTCAAACTTGACACTCTTTGATGAGCATATTTCAACAAATCAAACCGATTCAGCATTATTTCCACTGATTTAGGTACATTGTTCAAGCCGCACACCTCACCTTGTATTGTCAAACACTGGTGTGGAGTTAAAAACCCATCAAGAGCATCGGTCTGTGGACAATAACCAATTTCACCATTGGCTAATGGTGTCAAACCGAGTTGTTGATTGCGTAAAATAATTTTTCCAGCTGTTGGAATTAATTCTGTTGTGAGCATCTTAAATGTTGTACTTTTTCCAGCGCCATTTACACCCAAAAGCCCAAAGCAAGTACCCGCTTGTACGCCGATGCTTAAATTTTTTACAGCTACATTCGTTCCAAGTACACTGCTATATTCTTTATGAAGTTTAACTGTTTTTAGTATATCATTATTGGCCCCAGTTTCCACCCGAATCCTTTCTTTTGCAACATCTTCATCTTCAATAATTTCATCATAAGATACTCTAGAACTAAAGTTAAATATCATTACACATTATTATCACAATTAATAAATTAATTTTCATGATGTATAATTACCTTTTTCTATGGCAATAAAATTTTGAATACATTCGACATTCAATAGCAAGATTAATAATATAAAAAATCACTCCAACTATAAATAAAAAGGTATAATTTGGTCCAATGAGTTCCCATCCCAATGGTGATTTGTATGTGTCCATATTGAAACGTTCAAGTAATTCAGAGGTAATATCATTGGTTGACATCTTGACCAATGCATCACCGAGGGCATATTGCGGAAATAAAAGCATAATGTTGTGTAGTAACTGCCTCGTGTCCTTTGCCGTTTGGCTCTTGCCCAAAATGTCAATCACTAGAATTGTCGCTAGACATGTCACTCCAATAAATGTATTGAGGCAAAAGAGAACCATATTAGCAAGACTGGATTCATCGAATGTTTTCTCTATTAAATGAGAAAATGGTATTGATGCCCATGCAAAGAGAACCAGTAATAGACAAACTCCAGGAAGATTATCTCTTGCAACGTACGCTGACAAACCAAATATTTCAAAGACCACCACTGCCAAACTTATTGAGCAAATAAATACCTAAAAAAAAAATAATAGTTTCTTATTAATAAATATGTTTAATGTATTTATAAATAATTGATCAAAAATTTTAAATAAATTCTGATCGTAAGAAAAGTTTTATTAATAATGATTCATAAGTTAATATTTGTATACTATGACAATTAGACAAAACAGTTTTGTCGTTTGTTAACTAACGCTCAATTGTTACGAAACTCATCCGACCATCAATCGAAACTTCACAGTTCTATTGTAGCAAAGATATATAGCGGTTAACGTAAAGTGAGTTTTAGAGAGATAAAAGTTTTCATTCAGAGAAACGGATTGTTATACTGGAGATTTATTCCCATTGGACTTACGATGAAATCCCAGACTAACGCAGTGGTCCAATAAGTCACTGGATGCACACCAGCTAAATACAAAATGCGTTTCTCCTCGGACAATCTCTCACGAACAAGTTCTCTTGCGCCTTCGGCTGCTACCAAACTAAATGCCACCAGGAGAACAAGTGCGACTCCAACGTCAGTCACGTGCTGTAGTCTAAAATGATACAAGAGAGACAAATTTAATAATTCTAGTGCGCACACTTAACTTTTAGCAATAACAAAGATTGTTTAAAAGTTAATTGAAAGTGTTCTACACACTGTGGACGTGCACATAGCCAATTCTTCATCGCTTCCCTCTTCATTGTTTTTTCGTTTCTCTTTATTCTTGTTTCTTATCTACACGTTGCCCGGTAGGAATGGAGACTATACGGCGACGTTCGCGCACAAGTTGGAAAAGCAATTACAAAGTCCATGGGCCCTGCACCGAGTTCGAAGGCGCAAATACAAGTTTAACGAGTCGTGGATGAGAAACGAAAGAAACGCGCCTCCAGAGAATAGCCACGGTGAATGAGTTGGAGAATGGGTTATGATGGTGAAATGGCAATAGTTGTTACGAGTCAACGAGACTGTTATGGATCATTAGCGTTTTACTTTCGCTAAATCGAAATTGTCGATAAAATTTCAGTATAAATACCGGATTTAATATGTACAATAGTAATTTCAACAATTAAATACCGTAGGATTTTAAAAGAGAAAAAAATAAATAAATAAAAAAATGGAAAAATCTCGAGTTGAACGACAAGTACTTACAAAGTCGTACGATTCAATTGGTCGCTCGACAATTTGAGAGGATGATTGAGGGTCTTCAAGTGTCCGGGTACGCCTGAAGCCCTTAGGATCGCTTCGTTGAGAGCATTCAGATATCCCGGCAATGAATGATGGCCTTTATTATTAAACCACACAACAAAAAGTGGGTCTTCCTTCCAGTGTGATAGTGACCAACCACCATATCTATCCATATATTAATGAAACTATTTTTAGTATCTTCATTATATTTCAATGTATATAATATATTAATTATAAACTGAATAAATATTTTAATGATAATTCATTACAACTCACCGTTTCTCAATATATTCATTAAATGTCGAGATAATCCAGTCAAGTGTCGGACGACCTGGCAATGTTTGAAAAAGACCTTCAACTGCTTTAGAAACTCCGTGACAAACTTGTTGACCCCTTGAGCACTCACAAGTACCGGTATCCTATGAAATAATATTTATTCAACTTTTAATTAACTTAATTCATTTATAATTGAATGGTAAGACAAAAAAAAAAGTTTGCATTCGAACATTTGGATGAATTTGCCAGGCGCCTGCATAATCATCTCCAAAACGATCGTGAAGTTGCAGTGATATATGTTGAAGAAATGGATCAGTGCCACTATCAATACTGTAAAAATACGTTGGATGAGTGTCATAAAGCTTTGGATTTACGTCCAATGCTGGCTCATCACCTGATGGTGGTCTTATAAGCGAAAATCCCATGGCAATAGCAACAAACATCGTGGGTAAAATTAATGCCGCAAGTGGCGCACGCCAATTTCTTGTAAAATGCCACATTCTTTTTTTTATCAATACTTTTACTTGTCTAATAACTGATGGATTTGGCATTGATTGTTCTATTATAGTTTCCGTATCGTCCGCCATATCAACACCAATAGAACTGATACTGGCAACACTAGCTGTGCTACCATGTACTGTTGACGCAACTCCACTCTCTGCACGTGAACAAAGATCCAAAAAAACTCTCTCCAATGTATCGCACTCAAGAGATATACACGAGAATCCTAAACTTTTTTTATTATTCTCAAGTACTTTTATTGCTGATGAAATATCATTTGTTACACCATGTTTACCGTGAAATGGAAGATTGACCATAACTTCATTAGTCATTGAGTCATTTACCGTTGCATTGGGCACAACGTTCTCCATTAATGATCTTAAATCATCAATTATTTTTTTATTATTAATTCCACGTAATTCCTCATGAGGAAATGTCACATTCATCCAATATCCTTGACCATGACCAGTTTTGATTGCCAATGGTGATCCAGTACAAAGAATTTTACCACGATGCATTAACACCACAGTATCGCTCAGCATATCAGCCTCATCAAGATGATGTGTTGACAGTAAAACAGTTCTGTTCACTCTGTGTTGATCAATTAATCGCCAAATGCGTCGTCTGGCTGCAGGATCAACCCCAGCACCGGGTTCATCGAGAATAACGAGCTTTGGTGAACCCAAAAATGCTAATGCTACACACAAACGTCTTTTAGTTCCACCAGATAATCTTGAAATAGGCTCATGCTCTTGTCTACCGAGCTGTAATGACGTAAGCATGTTGTCAACATTTTTCATCATTTCATCATTATTCAATGGCTGCTTTAATTTTGCATAAAATGTCATGTGTTCTCTTGCAGTTAATGTATCAATTAAAACATTGTCTTGTGGACATACGCCAATATCTGGCTTTCTCATTTCATCACCATTGATATAAATCTCACCGCAAGTTGGAGTTATCATGCCCGTAAGCATTTTTCTATAATTATATAAATCATTTGTTTAATGAAAAAAGAAAAGAGAAAATATAATATGTGAGATTATACTTACATTATTGTCGTTTTACCAGCACCATTTCTACCGAGAAGACTAGTGACCTCACCCTCACATAATTTCAAGGAAAAATCATCAACGGCAACAACATCACCGCGCTCAGTATGATAAATCTTGCTTACACCCTCGAATTTTACACCAATTTGCTTTTCATTCACATTGATTTCACTCAAATCACTGTCTTCATCTGCTTTCCCATAATAAAAAAAATTAACAATTTATTTATCATCACATCATTAAGTTGCAAAATATCTTTCAAATATTCTATAATAAAATAAGTAATTGGACGTAACAAACATTATTAATAAAACATATGAATATATTTTTGAATATAATTATTGAGTAATAAAATAATGACTTTAATTCGCTGTGCTGTAAGACATGATTAGCACTGGGTTGAATGACATGAAAATCGAAACACGTATGTGTATTATTGTTCTGTGTAACACATATGAGAGATGAGAAAAAAAAATGTAATAATTAAATGCGCATGCTACGGACGTGAATGATACCTTGATAAGTTGCCGAAGGGTGCAGTACGTCATTAGTGAAATAGAGACTGTTGACGAATGCGAGATAATTGGGCCGGCCGTAGAGAGAACGGGTGTCGGCCCACCATAAGCTACGGGATCTCAACCCATTAAAATCCCTGCCTGAAAATTTTTATCGAATATGTTTTGCCAGTTAATTACACTTTCGAGTCCATTTGCAGCCATTATGTCAAAACAATTCGATTAACGTTAACAATCTTATTAACAATTATACATATAAGTATGTTT
>JAQQBR010001832.1:9303631-9354037 GCA_030347285.1 Microctonus hyperodae | reverse complement strand
GTTTCAGTCAATTTTAAGGAAGAAAACATATAGAAAAAGAAAAAGAATAGTGATGATATCCATCCCCATTCGATAAATCCACACACCATAAATATATTAGATTTCACAGATGACAAATGATGATGAGGTGCTACTTCAGCGTCCCTCTGAATTTATTTAATATTAATCATACCTGAATTGGTGTATCTAGTCACTAAATATCCAATTATCGCGTACAAAATTCCATCTAGCGCTATCATCAGTAGTACAAAGCCTAGTGACATTGGATCACCTGGAACAGTTTCTTCCCACATCGTACTCCATGTGAGTCCTGTCTCTTGAACTTCACGACGAGCAGCAAATAAGCAACCGTAACAAAAACTCGTTGACATACTGAGACACTAGAAAATTTAAAAATAAAAAATAATTGAAAATTATAATATTATATTATGATGAAAAATTTTTTATGAATTTTCTTTATATGAACACATACCAATAATATATTATAACCGAATGCCAAGCTTGCTTCCATAGCAATTACGATGATGTATGGCATAAACGTGAGCAAAAATATAACAACAGCCGTGACAGCTGCCAAACTTGCTGAACTAAACATCGTCGAGATCATGTAGCAAAATGAGACAATAGAGAAGGCGTAATCAAGAAGTAAAATAATAATTAACGATGGATCTGATTGTGGTAAAATTTTTCCAACAATGAGAATAGCTGCTATGGATAATACAACAATTACTGCTTCAGCGATAGAAATTAAATACCATGCAAAGGTGTTGCGCCAAGGTTTTAAACCCATAACACTCATAACCATTGCATTTTGCGATTCACGTTCCCATACAATATAACGTACTGCTGAGCCAACGCACATCATCAAGGCAAAAAAGAAACATATTACTAATCCTTGAGATTCATATAATGTTGATTGAAATGGTACACGTTTCCAGCACGGATATGGCATTTGTTGACTTAATGTTTTCCAATTTTGCTGTCTACCAGACTTTATTTCAATAATTGCTCGATCTATCGAGTCTTGGAGTTGAATAAAACCACGTAAATATCGTAAATCTTCAATGAAAGAATCTTCTGGCCCAGGTATCCAAAATTGATTTTTTAAACGCTTCGTTGACGGGACATAATCAATATCCATTCGAATTTTATAGATTATATCATCGGGCAAACCGTGTTCGAATGATCTTTTCATACGTTCATGTGTATTGAGAAATACAACGCCAGCTAAAAATTCATTGGTAATAATTAATCGCTTTGATTCCACTTCGAGCTCTTCCTCCGTATCAAATCCAATCATACGATCAACTAATACACAATCAACAAGATTATTTAACATTCCAATCATTTTTATTAATCTATCAGATTTTTTCAATTTCCATGAAATTTCACTCAAATCAAAGTTTGATAAATCACCTTGCAGTCGGCCATTGCTCATTGTTTTTATGGCCAATTTCATGACTTTTGATGCCATTATATCTTTGAGATCTTTCAAATTACTTCCCATATCTGATAAATTAACTAAAGCTATCAGAGTCTTTTCAATATTTGACATCAATTGACCAAAAGTGTCTATTTCACCAAACGTCTGATTTGCCAATGTCATAACCTTTTTTATCACTGATGATTTTGGTGTGTACAAAATTCGCCCACGAAGAAGTGGTTTAACATAAGACCAAACAATTTTACCGCCACTCATGCCAACAAAATTTTTATAAGTATCACGACAAAATCCCGTTGGTAATGAATTCATCTCTTTATCATCAAATTCTGTTTGTTTATCTTTTACACTACTGAGAAGCTGATAAAATTCACTGCTATCCGATATAAGTGGTCTGCCACACAACATTTCACTTGAATCTCGTAGAAATTTCCCATTAGAAATTTCCCCGCCATTAGTTGCACTCTTTGATTCATCTGATGAAAATCCTGAAGTTAATTTATCTTTAAAAAATGGCACGAGTTCTGCAACAACTCCAATATTATCAAATATAATTTTGCCCTCGGATTCTGTTAAATTAGCATTTTTCAAGATATTTTTCACATTTGCAGTCATTAAATTTTTGAAAACATAATCAAAATTAACATTTTGAATGAGAGTTATTGCTATATTTTGTGTAACTCCTGAATTTAACGAACAGAGAATCGAGCCAACTTCTTCTGCATTAGTTTTAGATTCTTCAAAACTTAGCATTCCAGTTAAACTCTCTTGTGAACAAACAGTATCTTTTAAATTAATAGCTGAACGTTCTTTCATAAATACCGAAAGCATATCCACCCTTGCTTGACTAACAATAGCTACAGCTTCATTCGATATTCCAACATCTTCCAACAAATATTTCCTCAATGTATTCCAATCCAAAAACATTTCCGATACAACGTATTTCATATCCAATAGTCCTAAATTCTTAAATATTTCCATAGACTCAAATGCATTGACAATAGAATAAAGATCGTATTTTACATCATTACTATTTAAAAATGGTTCAATATCTTCAAGTAACTCTTTGAACCCAGCAAAGAGTTTATCGATTGTTTTATCTCTCAAAAGATTCACAACACCATCAGCAATATCAGGTACACCTAATACATTTGAGACATCTTCAAAATCAATTTTACTTGTAACGTCCAATAGACTTCCACTTTCTTCAAGAATTATTGTTAAATGCTGCAATATATCTTTTAACCAAATAAAATTCCACGAAGCATTATTCCTCCATGAATCTATTTTATTATTAATCAATTGAAAATCTAAGCTTGTTGCTAATAATTTTGAGATATCTAAAGCTGATGGATAATTTGATATTTTTTGATCATATCGAAGCAATTTATGAGCTCGCTTTGAATTTATAAACTCATTGAAACGTGATGCATTCAAACAATCATCAATCTTTAGACATAAAGAATCATTTCGATCGCCAATAAGCAAATTAACATTAACACTAGCATTCGGAAGTATCATATTCACTTCATCAACAGTTGATTTCTTCACAATATCCATCAACGGCTTCCAAATTGGTACAAATTTTTCAGCTAATCTAGTGTGATTATATAGCATTGCACGATTAATTGGATTGTCTAGAATATTTAAATTCTTTTGCAGTGCATCGATAACACCAACTAAAATTTTAACGTAAATTCCAGGTGAAAAATTCCGAAAGCCATTCACGGCTTTCGTCATACATTCACTCACGTTTTCTCCATTCTTTGATTCTTTGTAGTCAACAATAATATCAGTTACATAGTGTAAAGCGCTCTCAATCGCAATCATAAAATGTTCAATATCTTGTTTTTTCGTTAAATAATCAAAGTTCTTCATCATTCCTATTGTCTTCTTCCAATACAATTTAGTATCAATTATTTCTTGTAATTGTGAAACATTCATTCGATTAAATTTACAGATAATATCCGAATATATTTTATGGTGTGCCAATTGCGAATTAATTATTTCTACTGCTCGAGTATTACACCATGAACAGGATGATTTTAGATTTTCCGATAAGTTTAATATATTTTTCATGACTTTTGTAGATTTAGTAGCAATGATATGTGATAATGATCTTAAATCCTTATTCTTGAATTGCTTCTTAAAGTCGTTTAAAGTGCTTTCTTGAAATGACGTCCACCAAGTTGGAATTTTCGGCTGCTTATAACCTTCATTGAGTATTCGTACTACCGTTGATTGAAATCTCCCAAATTGCTCCACGAAATAACTTTCATTCAATGAAGCTTTTATTTTTACTTGTTCTCCACCTTGTTTTATATTTATATCAAGAAAATTTTTTTTCTCTGACGATACCTTTGTTGGAACAAGTGGTTGAAAATCTTGAAAATCCATAGTTTTATTGTTAAAAATAATTTTTTGACAAAAATTGGTAATACTGAATAAAATTCCTTTTTTCCTAATATAAGAAGATGGAATGAGATATTTATCAATATCACAAGCAGATACATTACCAATTAGATATCTCTCAGTAAAATCATTTAATCTCTCTGAATTCAAAAAAGTATCTAACATTGTAATAATTAAATTTGGTGAATCCTCAATTAAATTGAGAATTACTTTAACTTTAGATTGTTCAAAAGTCATTCGTAATTTTTGCCAAATATCTCCACCTGATGTTATATCCAACCATGATTCTACCAACTGAACAATCTGCCTCATAATATTTAATGGATGATCCTCAAAGAGATTATAAACTGCATTGAGATCAATGTCAGAGTATGATTGGAAAATTAATTCAAGCTCTAATGGATTAGTTTCAACTATTAGTTTGTGTATCCATGATAATTGTGCATCATGAATTAATTTTCGGGTATCATTAGGAAGATTTTTCCAAGTTGTAATATTTATAATATTAGATTCAAATACAATATTGGAATTTGAATGTTGCGTGAATTGTGTCCAGGCATCAAAAAATTTTGTCAGTGATTTTGACAACGATGGTAATTTTGATAATGATGAATTTTTCTCTTCCATAATATTTACATATTCTTCACTTGTTGCATCTTTCAATAATTCATAATAATTCCAAGAGCAGAGTCTACTCAAAAAGTGCTTTTCTTTTGGTTGACTCCAAAAAGTTGAATTAAAATGAACATTACATATAACGTGTCGTAAATCTCGTAATGAAATTGGTGAAGTTGAATTGAAGGTGGATATAGAAGCGAGCAATGAAACCGTTTCAATGGGTGATGTCTCTAAGAACTTGATGAACTGACGTGTATTACCAGGACGAACTAAATCCCAAAGATGCAAAGTACCATCTTTCAATTGGATATCCATTAAAGCAGTCGCTGCATTATTGACTACTTGTGAAATCCCCTCGATAATCAATCGATAATTTGACCATTGAATTTGTAATTCTGTATCATCTGGAGTAACTCTTTGCATCTCTAGCGCGGTTTTCAAAGTTTTTAAAACGTCCTGAAAATATTGGCAATTGACTGGTGAATCAATTTTCAATCCTCTATCCATTCTGTTTATTATCAACTGGGATACGTCATGAAGTTCCTTAATTAAAGTAAAAAAATATAATTGATAATCAGTCACTGGTGCGCGCCATGCAATTGTTTCTCTCAAATAGAGGTCAACAAAAACATTAAAATTATCTGGATCACTGTCACACGTGAAATTCTTTAAAGTTCGATATTCTTCGTCAGTCAAACCGATTTTATAATCCCAAAAACTTGAAAAAACTTCAGAGCACGTAATTGATTTATTGTGCTGTATATTATTAAGTATTCGATGATCTAATGCAGGATCGGATAGTCCATAAATAATTGTAGCTAATATATAGGGAAATCGATCGCGAATAATGGTAACTGAACTTTTACTGGTAAATCCTAACAAGCTTAAAAGATTAATGCGCTCTGTATTGTCATGAAATATGTCGGAAATGACATTGATAATATCATGAATTATTTTTGACCCGAATTTTACCATTATTAATATTTCATTGACTCCACGAGATTTTCCCATTGACATCCAGACCTCTTGGGCTGTTAAATTGCTTTTAAATGCTTCTATATTCTTATCAATCTCCAAGTCAATGTAGTCGAAAAGTATTTTTGTTTTGTCTACAATTTTTGGAGATGTGTCCCCGAACATTTTTTTTAATTGTGACACCACATTATTGGAATAAAGAACAACTTGTTGATCATCATACACGGTTTTCGTTGATGGGGCATTTACTAATATAATTATTTTATTAACAATTCGACGAAATTGTGAATATCCAGCAGTCCAATTAAAAACAGGCACAGGATTTGAGTTGACATTATTAAAAATATTCTCCAATTTCATGATTAACGGTTGCTGTTTCCACTCTTTAATAAATTGTCCAGGATTACACGATATTCGTTCAATTTCTCGTACTAATTGTTTAGTACCTGAACGAAGTTGTAATGCTTCGCCTAAACTTTGATTTTGTATACACGGATAATCAATTTCTCGTTTTTGGAGATTAACGATCACTGATATATATTGAATAGGATTTTTTTGGGTAATTAAGTCAAGAATGTCACGTGTTATTGTTGGTAAATTTCGTAGCACAATATCAAGAAGGAATTCAGTTTGTGGCATGTCCTTCATCACATCTGGCAAATGTATGGTGCTATTTGCCTTGAAAATATCATCAAGATTGCGTTCAATATTATGAGAAATTGCTGATAATGACCAGGCCAAAGCGTAAAATTTCTGCCACTGAACTGCCGATTGCATATTAAATAGTGGACTCTCAGCCACGTCAAATAATTTACACAGTAAACCTACGCTGCAAAAACATTAAATTTATTTATTTAAGAAAAAAAAATTAATTGATATTCATTAGATATATACCTCATTTCCCAGGCATGATTTGTTGATAAATCTGTGGACCAAGCTCTCGCAAATTTCATCTTCAATTCATTTAATCGAGTTAAATGATAATTATCATGTTTAAATTGAATTAGTGTATCAATATAAGCGTAAATTTTCAATAGTTTCTCATTAAAAGCCGTCCAATTAAAGGATTTTCTATCTTTAAATATCATTTCCTGAAATTCAGATGAAGTTAAATTAATTTCAAGCTCAGTTTGAACGGATCTTGTGAGTCGACAAACGAGTCCTTTTAATAGTGTTTTATTCGATCTCGTTGGATAATTTATGAGATTTGGTGAATTTCGGTCCATGCAATATGATCTTGTAAAATTTGAATATTCTAGAATTTTAAGTGTTTTATTTTTATCGATGACTGTCAAAAAGAACGATTCTAATAACTCGGAGCTATGCTCGCGCACTTGATTAATCCAATTTGACGGATATTCTCGTAAATCTTGAAGAATTATATCTGCAATAACGTCCATATTTTCCAAGTCAGGTTTAATTGTCACATAAGATAGACTACGTGAACCTACAAATTGTGCGATACTTAAATGATAGCCCAATATATCGAGTCGTCCTTGTGACTGTGTGTTATTAAAAACTGATTGCCATTTTACAGGCACATCAAAATTACTCCAGTCTAATGTTTTTTTTTGTGATGAATATTCCAAATAATAAACAAAATTATTCACGCTGTTCATTGCGGATGTTAAATTAAACTTTTGTATGGAGACTGGACTTGAGAATGCCATACTGATCAATGTTGATAAAGTATTTTCAACAATTTTCCAAAAATTCTCAAATTCAAAAATTTTATAAATATCCATTATAAATAATTTTGTTTCATTGTTACAAATGACATTATGTAATGGCGATGTTTCATTGAATTCATAAAATATTTCATTGAAAATATCATCGTTACAAATAACATCAGCTGGTGAATTTTTTTGTAATTTTTCTATAATATTTTTAACGAAATCCAATCGTGAAAATGATTTAATTATCATTCGAAAAGCTTCGGGATCAATATCAGTAAAGATTTTTTTTATAACTTGCTCGTGCTTCTTTGATGCATTAAATATCCGTTCTGGTATCTCTTCGTGAATAATCGCAACATGATGAGTCATTAAAACAACGTTCTCTACCATCGACACGAGATAAGTCAGCGCATTCATTATCTTGTTTGGAAATATTTCTCGTAAGCCATTTAATATTTCTGTTGCTATTTCTATTTCGTTTGCATGACGATCCAACAATTTATTTACTAATTTCACGCCATTCTGCAACACCAAGTAGGACATATCCAATATTTTTGTTATGTCCTCGGGGAAATTCAAATGGATATTTGAAAGAGAATTGATATTTTCACTAAATTGTTGCGACAAATCGAAAGAATTTATCGATACTATTTCCGTATTATTTCGCTCAATAATTTCCTTGACAAGTTCCAAAAGTGAATTTAATTTATAAAGTCCATCACGTGCAATGGTCCAATTAGGATCATCAATAAAGGCCACATTCATCTTCTCAATAGATTTATTAATACTGAAAAATAACACATCATAACGTGGTTTTTATCAATTTGTTTTGAAAAGAGAAAAGAAGAAAAAAAAATTATTATGAAAAAACACATGACAAATGATGATTAATGTTTATTATCAATGCACAAAGAAAAATGTTTTATCAATGCAATCATAATTATGAGAACAAATGTTTATACTTACAATGAAACATCAATTGTCTTGAATTTAACGTCCCTGAATAGTGCAAGGACCTCCGGCACCCATTCACTCAACTTTAAATAATCGGGTACGTATTTTTTCACTGTACTCAATTCTAGAATAGTGTTGACTGCTCTTGTGATATCGTTAATGAAATCATAATCTTTAAATTTAGCCATTACACGGCTGACGACTTCGAGCAATCCCTTGAAATCCAAATGCTTGGCCAATCGTTCCAAAATTTCCGGGATTTTATTTTGATCAAGATTACATAACACATCAGAGATTATTACTATATCCTCTTCCTTTGGTACATTGAGAAATTGCATCAAGCTTTCTGGCGAACAAATAATACTATCAATATTTGATGAACCAAATGACTCAATGAGATAATAAAGCTTTATGGAAGCCTCGAAAAGATCATCAACAAGGTCATCTCTAACATCGGGCATTTGTGCTCTCAGCGATTGCTTTACAACATCGTGATTATTAAATAAATCACCAAGCTTAATACCACGATCAAAAATTTTCTTTATTTCTGGTTTTGTTAAAATTTCTGCCATCGATTTAACAAATTGAACACTCTGCGGTAGAGTTTTAACGGCATTGAGAATTGTTTCATTTTTCAAAACTGGTTGCAATTCCATTATCAAAGGACCTAATCTGTATTTAAAAAGAAAATAAAAATTATTCTTCAATCATATTATTAAAAGCGCAATATTACATGTAGGATAATGAATTATTAATTATAGACTAACGTGGCATTTTTAAATGATGGCACCTCTTCATACTGATTAAATGGCTCACACGGATTGCCAATGTTACATATGTAACTTTGTACAAATGGCAATAGGCCATCGTGTGGCATAAGTCGAGCGGGAAATTGACACGTTGGATTGTACTCTGGATCGACATTGTCTCTCACCGTATAAAGTAGCATAAAAACAGCGATTGGCCAGAGAAAAACGAAACCAAGAATCACCTGTAAAACGATATCATATTTTTACATTATACAATCTCAAATTTACAATTAACTGCACATCTCCAATGCAGTTAAACTGATGGTTATAATAATTACAGCTTTGCATTAAACATTTTTACTGAAGAATATTGCTTAATGTCAAGTGTCCTTGCTGCTAATGAAGGATGATAGAAAAATAATCTACATGCATTATACTCAACGAACGTTTATATTTATTAATTCGTTGTGTTCCTTCTTCCATTATAATTCTTTATACTCAGAATCCACTACTTTAAATCACAAATCATCAATTATATGTGAATATAAGAGACATGCATTCAAGATATGATGGATACTTACAGGGCGACGCTTCCGGACTACGTAATTCTTCCACAGAAGAAGACCCAGCTGATTATTCGCCATGGTATGATGTCCGCTTATAAAAGCTCAATATCTAAAATGTACAATTAATATAATTATCATTACAAAGTGTGTTCACAAAAGATATGATATCAAAAATCAGAAACTAAACAACACCGGAACACACCAATATGCCATGGTAGATATCATGTTTTTTTTCTCCACTTGACAAAAGTGTTTATCAATAAATTCTACTCATAAATTTCAATTAAACAAAGAAATAATTAAAATTAAATAAATAAATTATTAAAATTTTTTTATGAAGAAATAATCCCTTTTGCAAAACCCACGTATTTGTAATAAAATAAAATGGGGAAAAAAATCGTGATGTGCTTATTATAATTTGTGGTTGAAATTTTATATATATATATATATTTTTGTTTATACACGCGGACTTGATTTATTAACAAAACCAACGTTTAGTGTGAGCACTTTCACTGTGGGTTGCAAGTGTTATACGGACTCTTAAACGATGGTGTATAGTATATAAATAAGTACATGCTGATATTGCCATTGGATTTCGAAAACAATACTCACAACATTTAACAATAGCATTACTTAAATTCAATGGCTTTACGTGTATGTATAATATATACATCTGTGTACGCCGCGCATGTATACAATTGTTTGGTGAATGATCAAACGGTGCCATCGGTCACTCTTGTCATGTATAACTCTCACTATTTATCTATATATAGTGTATTACATATACAAATCATACCGTTGAAAATTAATTCACGTCACAAATCGATTGACATTTCCCAGGCAATTGTAGGGACAAAAAGGATGTCAGTTGATATGTTACGCAAATCATCCATAATATGTATGATCTCTTGTTACATTATTAATTTTTAATTAATAATTGTAGTATATTAAATTTTATATTTTTTATATTTGTTTAAAAATAATGTATCATCGTTATTATAGATTTAAATTTAATTATTGAGTGCTGATCGTTTCAATATGATTAATATGGAAATAAGATCAGGGTTCAAGGTTGAATATCCAAGTTGAGAGTAGTGTGTGTATAAAATGCATTGACATTATTTTTCATAAATTGTGTCAAACTTGTTTTCAATACCGGAAAGCTAATACTAATAAATAATTAGATTTTGTAAATTAAATTTATATTATGATTTATATATATCTTACCATTTATTTAATCCACATTCAGATAATCCACAGTTATTCAATAAAACTCCTGAAAAATAAATAAATAAAATATTATTTGTAAATGAAAGAAAAATATAAGAACTATTTTTTCTTTTATCTAAATTAATTCACCAACAATTATTTCTTCGTATTTTACACAACACTTATTTTATTAAACACTTGTTATTACAAGGGAAATGATCTTTTTTTTTTTTTTTTTTTCATCAACTCAAATTTTCTGACGAGTTTTCCCAACACACAGTCTGTTGTACGACTGTTGTGGTCGTCGCAAAATGTAAGACTGAATAAAACGATATGCCTACTACTATACAAGCACGTGGATCTTTCCACAGTCCTTCATCATGCAGCCAACAATCGACTCATAAGTATACATGTTTATACATATATATATACCTACAATCGCGATACTTAATTATAAAGTTTATCTCAATTAATAAGCAACTAAAAAAAACAGGAAATAATTTTCATCGAAATGTTTGAGTTATATTAAAATATTTAAAATATTTTCATTTTAACCAGTAACTAATAGTTTTTAATAATCATAAATGAATATAAAAATAATTTCTTATTTATATGAAGAATAAATGATCAACACTGTATTTATTTATTAATATGTAAAATTATTAGAGGTCAAAAACTTTTTAAGGACATTTATATCTGTAATAAAAAAAATTTGTTAGTGTATAACTTCTAAAAAATTTAAACCGTCGTCTAAAGTCAACAAAGTACAATTACTTGGACTTTTCATACAAATCAAGAAAAAATTACCCATGCTAGTCCAAGGATCATCACATTTGTCGTATTCTTTGGTGGTTTTGTGTTTGAGACCTTGAAATGATTGCGAAAGTGGTTCAACCTTGTCGTGAATTTTACACATGAAATTGTTCTGCCATCTAAATAAATGAAATGCATAATTTCTGTCCATCCTTTCAATCAATGCGAGATTAATTTTTGCAATTCCTACAAAAGAAAAAAAACATTAGTAAGTTTTATGGGTGTCTGTATGTAAAAGAGGAACCCAGAAAAAGAATACAAATGCAATAAAAATAAAGTCATGCGCCTATTGCCAGATCGAAAATTGTTGCGTCGAAAAAGTGGCAAGAAAAAAAAAGGAAGTAAGGAACAGATATTATACGCGAGAGAACCTGTCTGACGGGATCACTGAGCCAAGCAATATCCTCTCTACTCTTATGTACGTACATATGTATGTATTAGAGAAAAAGAAAGAAAAACCAATATAGAAAGAAGGAGAAAGATAGCATGTGATGTTCAAGTTCGTAGAAAGACTATGCTAGCATGCAACACAAACTTTGCTGAAAGAGCTGAAAGAAAAAGTATACGAAGATGAAATTGTATTATACTAGAGTAAGTAAAATGCGATCATGTACACATTTTCTTATAAAATTCATGCAATAAAAACTTCAATATCATTATAAACATAATCTACATTAAAATTTTTATTTATTCTTAAATTCATTTTAGATGTATATGGATAATAAATAAATTTTTTCAAATGGATATTCACAGCTGGATGAATTAAATTTTTACTCTGCTGTGTGGATTAAATTACTGAATAAAAATAAAAGTAGTTTCATTTTACTGCTGCACAGCTGTGATATCGATTGACAATTCGACGAAAGAAAGAATTTTTTTGTTAGCCAATATGTCATTGGAAAAAGAAAAAAAGTGAAGAATGAATTCTTTAGCAAAAATAACTGCATTTTTAATATTTTCCAATAGAGATATAATTTTACTTGAATTCAATTGATCCAAACTCACTTTGTCTGATGGTATCGTGACTTCAGTCATTAATTTTTTCATATACATACGCATAAGGAAATATCATAGGTTCAATTAAAAAAAAAAAAAAAAAAGAAAAAAAGACAGGGACGGAAATGATTATGATGAATATTGACGGAAGTGTGTGCAAACAAATAATTTATGAGCTATCCTAAGCTACTAAACAACGCACCTAAGTAAAAAAATACACAATAATATGATCTATAAGTTTATTTTTCTTAAATATTAGTTTGTAATATCATGATATATATATTTCAAATAACTGATAAAGTTGACCCTGAACCACTTGGTGATGTAATTAATGACAATTATATTGATTAAGAAGTCAAAGTACCTAAGTTTTCCATAAAGGCTCATCTGTACGTCTTGAATATTCCAGACCTTGATAATGACTGAACAGATAAAATAACGAATAAATACAGTATATAAAATATACCTTCAACAGTCTCCGCATTGTTTCTATATTTAAAATTATATTTTTATATCTTTCTATTCTCGGCAAATTTTAAATATCAACGCAATATAATTCTGACTACTTTATTGACAATAACTATTTATCTTTTGTAGTTTCCGGGAAACAAAATAATGTCCACGATGTTTGATAATAATTCACTGGAATCCTCTTCTCTGAAGTTGCAATTTTATCCATTCTCTCTCATCATCACTGACCACAAATAAATAAGCTGAAAAGAATGGAATATAAAACAAAGGATGAAGTGCCCTGTAAAAAAAAAAACGGCTTATGATTGATGGCAACAATTGCTTGTGATGGATAGTAAATAATTTGAAGAACAAGAATATGTACTCAGATTGTTATAACAATATTATAGAAAATTATTTAGCAATATTAACGAATGTAATAAAATAAAATGTTTCATTATAATCATACATAAATATGAAAAAAATTGTTTACAATTTTATTGAAGAAAAGTATCTCACAAATTATTAACTGCAACATATTGAATCTTCTATACTCAATGTCAAGGTGCATTGTCATTGTATGCTATCGTAATGATGATGAATATTCAGATTATTATTGCGTAATAAATTATTATTTACTGTATCCATAATACAAGTAAACAAATGCAAATTTATCACGGAAATTATTCGATTTGGGTTGCTCATAATTGTGCTGCCATCTGCTAGATATTTGAAAAAGTTTTTTAGAAGATTGAAATATTCTTATGATAAATTATCAATATAAAATACTTTATTTTTATAAAAAGAATAAAACAATTAGAATATATTATTGCTTCAACATATGATTCATTATTTTATGTAATTGTTTTGCTCCTGGTGTAGCAATTTCTTCAAATCCAGGAATATGTTCTTGACATTTTTCCATCCACGAGACGACATTTGGATAATTATCGATCGGAAAAACAATCTGTAAAACGAGACATACATAAATAATTCACATCAATTATTTATTACAGTAATAACATAATAAATTAATCAACGGATATTTGTTTACTGCTTTACCTTGAAATTATTGATATAAGAGCAGCAGCTTATATCAGCAAGTGTGTATGAATCTCCTGCCAGCCATGATTTTCCAGACAGAAATTCATTTAGAAGATCACAAGCTTTAAAAACCAACTGTTTTGATTCAGTCGATACAGCTTTACTCTGACCTCTGAGTATTGGTTGCTTTAATGGATTGTTCAATATTATTTTCGACTTTACTTCTTATTTTCAATAAAAAATATGCAATAAAAATCAAGTAAATGAGGTTCAAAAAACTTACAGCTGCGTCTTTTGTACGGACAGATAAAACGTTGCTGCTGAAATGAAGTCTTTGATCAACCATTGCACGTTTATTCAAATCTTTTGGATATAGAGCATCATTTTTTGAATATTTTCCCACCAAATAAGTCATGATTGCATGGCTAAATAAAATTCAATAAAATATAAATGTAAAAATTGATTGAATTGTAAAATCATAACTTGAATAATCTCACCTATCATATAAAATGAATCCATTGTCATTGAGTACCGGGACTGATTGCTGTGGATTCAACTGGAAAAAATTAATGTTCATTCAAAATTACAATTTAATATTTGAAAGATATATTTCAAACATGTTTGATCATCTTCCAATGCTTATATGTAGTTGTATATTCATGTATTAGCTTCCACAAACATATATTTATAATTTACCTTTCGAAAATCCTTTGTGAGATGTTCACCCTTGAGTAAATTAATTTCTTGAATATTTAATTCCAGTCCAATAGCTTTTGCAGTTAGACGAACTGCACAACTGGGTGGACTCCATGTCGTACTATAAATAATTGGTAGTTTCATAATTGTAGAGTTTTGTATTGCTTAGATAGCACTGTAATGAACAATCTCAATTACATATTCAACAGAAGGTTTACTCACTGAACTTTGGCCAGAGTTATGATGATTGTATTTATTTATATATAAAACTCTGTAACTTATGCCAACAACAATTTACGTTGCCTCTTTTTTTCCTTCTCTTTATCATCTATCAGAGAATAAGTTTGTATCGGTGGTTGGACAGTTGATGATCATATAACGGTAATAGCTGACTTACTACTGCGTTGGCTTTTATCTATGCACATGATGATAATAAAGTATACTTACATGATGAACTAATCTGCAAATCAATTCAAAGAATTAATTATCAATGACAAATTTAAAATATTTACATGATAAAAAAATGTAAAAATCTTTTAATATTTACCAAACAAATTATCAAATTGAATTAGCAATTTTAGAAAATCTTCAGACAATGTTCATATTTTTTAGAAACAAAAAAATATAATGAAACTTTTTAAATTATAATTTCGGAATTTAGTTTTCCTGATTTATCTTCGATAAAAAAAAAGCTGCTTTTTCTGTTAGTGATCACAAAAGACATCAGACAGACATATTACCTCAGAATTTTCAACATATCCAATGATGAATTATAAAAATTGATAGTAATTCTATAAAGTTCATCTGCGTGGTAATGGAGATGACACTTTGACCATTGTGATTTGACTTATCTATCTTAATATGATTAAAAAAATCTCACTGAAAATGTACATACACATATTGTTCTTTTTTCCTCAAACACTAAAATCCATGTTATGTTATTTGATATTATCATAAGGCTGTGACTTTTGTAGCAATGATCAAATGCAAAAGGAAAGTGGATGAAATAAGTAAAATATATGATTCTGGTGAAACTGTCAATTGGATTTGTATACCATCATGCTGGAGCTCTGATATATATATTGGAAAATTCGATTTTTTAATAATTAGTTGATTATTCGTCATCGTTGATAAAAGCAAGTGATCGGGAACTGTACAAGTTTTTTTATGTGATTTGATCGTTTGCGGTTGCGTGCGCCACTCGAGCTCCTCTGAACATCACTTGCCACACACGTTATTTAGTATGTATGTAGGCAGTAATTCAAAAGGTCTCGCACTGTGTACATCATATCTGTAAACACAATTAAAAACGTCTCTAATTCTGTACAATTACAATCTGAATCAGAAGTGCTCTATTGAACTATTCGATATTTCATTAAATTCAATTTATAAAATAATGTTATATTCGTAACAGTTACCAATATTTTTTTATTATTTAGTTGCTTCATATTTCTTCATCTTTGCAAATTGAAATCTATGCAAAATGTCTTGTCCTATGGGAAATGGATCATCGTAAGTATATTCTATCAATTAATAAACATTAATATAAAAAAAGAAAATATGTCATATAAAATTATTTAATTGAATAAAATAAATTTTATGATGAATTAATCTTGAATAATAAATTTAAAATTCAGTTATAATCCAACAGTTTGTGATGCAAATTCTGACATTATAGGTCGTCAGTGATAAGAGTTGTTGACAATTTCGAGATTTAATAAATAATCATAATAAATAAATTTTGTTAAAATATTTCTGCATTGTATAAGTTATCTATAGATGATATAATATTACAGAATGGAAGATATGAGTCAAAATGGTGATCATTTAACAGAAGGTGCAGGTCAAGGCCTTCTTTATGGCGAATATCTTCATCTGGAGAAAATCTTGTCAGCCCAACAATTACTCAGCGCTCATTACAATGAAGAAGTACATGATGAGCATCTTTTTATTGTTACCCATCAAGGTATTGTTTAATTATACATATCTCAAAAATAAATAAATAAATAATTGAATTAATTATTTAGTTTACTCATTCTGCAATAACAAGGAAAAAATAAATTTATTTTATTTTATCACACAGCCTATGAACTGTGGTTCAAGCAAATAATTTACGAATTGGATTCAGTGAGACGATTATTCAATACAGAAATCGAAATAGTACCAAATGGCACAAATGATAACAATTGTAATAACAGTAAAAAAAAGACAACTAAATATCACCGTCTGGACGAGTCGCAGACATTGGAGATTCACAAAAGACTTAACCGGATAGTCTTAATACTCAAAGTAGGTGGTTTGACACTGACAGTGATGGCAGCTTTTGAGGGTTGAATGAACTTCCCGATGACAAGCCAATTAACGAGAAAGGGTTGGAATATTCGTAGTGTTTCATTGTACTATGAGGGGTTGTAATTAAATTTACATCTTCGTCGAAACCAATGATTGAATTTATCTTGACATGTCACTTTTCTCGAGCATGATTATGATAAATAATTTTATATGAAGAATTCATCATTTATTTCAAATATTCATCCAAATGCCGTTATTTATTTATTAAATTATAGACTAAGATAATTGTATAGTCTGCAATTAAATAATGGCGACGAACTGGTGGGAATAATGTTGTAGAAATATTTGATATTTTAAAAAGCGTGTAAATTAATACCGACTAGTTGATACATGATATTTATGCATGAAAAAAAAAATCTATTTATATCAGCCACAGTTAAGTAACAAGTCTTTCGTTGATCGTGTACATTACCGCAAAAGCAAACCGCGATCTCCACCAGTTAATCTCATCGACAACTTTCTATATACCAACATTGATATATTTACAAAAGAAAAAGAAAATGTTTGATCAAGGAAAATAATGATTTTTTTGCAGCTTCTTGTTGATCAAGTGACAATCCTGGAGACAATGACACCTCTTGATTTCATGGCATTCCGTGACTATCTTTGTCCAGCATCCGGTTTTCAGTCTCTACAATTTCGTCTTATAGAAAATAAACTCGGTGTAAAACAAGAACATCGTGTCAGATATAATCAAAGTTATACAAAAGTATTTGGGCGGGATCCTAAAGCAATTGAAGCAATACAAAAGTCGGAAACTGAACCAAGTTTAAGTTGTTTAGTTCAAGAGTGGCTGGCACGAACACCAGGACTTGAAGAAAGTGATTTTGATTTTTGGGGAAAGTATAGACGTGCCATAGAACATATGTTGACTGAACAAGAACAATTGGCACAAGTGAAAATAATTTATTGAAAAATTTCATTTATAAAACATTATTTACCATTCCTTTTATTTAATTTTATTTCGATTTCAGATTCAAACAAAGGAATCTGTCCGTAATTTTATATGCTCAAATGTGGCTGCCAAAAAAGCTGTATTTGAGACTATACTAAATGAATCACTTCATAATGCTCTTGTAATGCGCGGCGAAAGACGTTTCAGTCATAGTGCATTTCAAGGTGCAGTTATGATTACTCTGTATCGCGATGAACCACGATTCAGTCAACCACATCAAATACTTACTGCCCTTATGGACATTGATTCGCTCATAACTAAATGGAGATGTAAGATAAATATTAATCTTTCTCATATTCAATCTCATATTGATAATTAAATTAATTTTAATGGATATTTTCCTTATTCTATCGCAGATAATCACGTTATTATGGTACAAAGAATGATTGGCTCGCAGCAATTAGGTACCGGTGGTTCCTCTGGCTATCATTATCTCAAATCAACATTGAGGTAATTTCAGAAATTACAAATAAAAAATTTCATCATAAAGTTATATTTTTTAATTCATAAATACTAATTAATTTAGTGACCGATACAAAGTTTTTCTCGATCTATTCAATCTCTCAACCTTCTTGATACCAAGAAATCTCATTCCACCATTATCCAAAAGAATGAAAACTAAACTGTCCATGGCAACTGGTTTTTGGGGTCACGACGAAGAATCTTCAGATCAAAATCCATCCGAAAGTTCTGTAGAAGAATCTCTTTAAGCTATAATTACTTACACCACACATATATACTAACAAACAGCATCAATGTTATAAATAATTATATACATGTATCCAAATTTTTTATTATTTTTATCATGAATACATAATGTTTAGCATCGCCAGTGTCTCATCATATGATACGATGTTTATTGCACAACCGTGTATGAAAAAAAAAGAGTAGAAAAGTAAAAACAAAGTGTGAAGGTAATTTATACTACCATATGACATTTAATGTTGAAACTTGATTTGCTATGCCTGTTAATAAATGAAAATAAAATATTATAATAAGAAATATCAATTTATTATTTATAATTACTTTGAAGTAATTAACTCACCACACATATTACCACCAATGGCAATATACAAATATCCATTATGACCAAAATATTCTCCCCATGAATTTCTCACAATATAAAATGGTGTGGTACCTGTTTTATCATAACCAACTATCTGTACAGCGTGATTCAACTTTGAAAATTCACCGTCACAATGAAACTGAATAATTCCACCGAGATAATTCTGCCAGGTGAGTGCATTAACTGCTGCTGCAATTGGTCCATGATTAGCTAAAATTTCCAACATCTCATTTTCTGAATCTATAAAACTGATAACAATAAATTTATTTAGTCATTCAATGTCTATATCATCAAAAATATTTTTAATTCTCACCTGTCGCACGTAAAATCTGTAACTTGTACTGTTGATGTTTTTAATCTAATTGATAAATACTTTTTTTAATGACAAATAAATTTTATCAGTTTATTTTCTTATTTACCTGTTTAATTGACAAACGTCTGATGTTCCTGTTACTGGATATAAAGACTCAGCTAAAATAGATACTTGATTATCAACCAACCACGAGAGCAAATTACAAATATCACCGCCCTCACAGCCAAAATTTTTATTGCCTGCACAATCAATCATCTAGAAAAAAAATATATAAATTAAATACTTTTTTTTTTACTGCAATTTTTATTTGATTATATTTATTGATAAGATTGTAATGATATTACTTCTTGAACACTGAATGATCGTAGCGTTCCATTTTTAATCGCCATTATTGACTCCACACACTCTACAGTACTGTAAGCCCAACAAGCCCCACAATTTCCTTGATTTTTGATTCTAGTTACAACATCCTTTGTCCTCCAGTCAAGTTTCATCGGAATTCCCGCTGCTCTCTCAAATCGAATCACATTACTATCTCGTGTATGATGTGTTCGATGATGAGGGCGGCCCTTCACATATTTTAAACCACGATCAGGAATATTTGGACGCAAAGCCAATGTTAAAAACTCTTCTTCTGACATATCAGAATACACTGTTGGTCCATAAAATGCACTCTCCACTGACAAACGTTTACTATTCATCATACGAATATTTTCAAGTGATTTCTGTTGAAATAAAAATATTCACAAAGTTTTATAATTTACATTTTTTCGCACAATTGGAAATTTTTAATGAAAAAACTCACCTGAAATCGTTCAAACCTTTTTTCATACTCGCTCGGATTATAACGATACGATTTATTATAATGAAGAATATAAGACTCGAATAATCGCACATTTTCTTCGTGATTCTTCGATGGGACTTTAATAGGAATCGCTAAGAAGCACAAACTTATCACTAATATTGTCACTAATATCGTTCGCCACTCCATGATGAGTGGAGGCTCATAATCTCTTCATTAATCTGATAGGGCTTCATCGACTAGCAGTGCCTCTTCAAACATCGTTACTCGAGCATATTCACTGCACTACTCAATTGTGCGTCGATATATATTAAGAGGTGAGTTACTATCCGTTCGACCAACAGAATACGAGTATTATAAATATACATATGTATATCCTACTGAATATGCATACAAAAGAATCTTTGTAATAAATTTAATAGCTATTAAATTCTTTTTATATTATCATGGAAATCGTTATTGATTTCATTAATTCAAAATGTTATCTATTTTATATTGATTTAATCATTAACGGTAAATTTATAAAATGCATAAATAAACAATTCTCCACATTTTATTATTAAAACATCCACAGACCATAATGAAAAGTAATTAGCTAAATTGTAATCAATCCGTAACCGTGCTTAATATAAATGATACAATAGAATAAAAATAATTACCCTTGCGGGTAAGTTCATAGAGTGCTTACAGATATTTGATTTTGAGTTTTTTGAATTAATATTACTTAGATATAGTCAGAAGAAAATAAAGTAAATAAGCAAATTTGTATGGGTACGATATGTGAAAAGGTACATGAAACTTAGTGACATTCATTTCACCATTATTTTGTACTGCAAGAATATATAATTACCACACACATACAATACACATATTTTTGGATCTGATAGTAAATATTTTACTATGATGAACGTAATAACAAAGGTTTACTATCTAATAAAAATTGTTATCATTAAAAACCACATGGTCAATAATGATTTGATAAAATCCTCCGTTCTTATTTAATGCACCAAAATTCTCATATTGGTTATGGCAAAATGTTATTCATACCTACAACCATAATATCATTCTATTGTCATCCATCCCACAATATAAATTTATATTATACAAAAATTAATTTCTTTGTCATAATCTTAATTAAATAAACAATCAAAATGAGTTATATTGTGACCCTTTAATTTATCAGTGAAGTACATATAAAATGCAAATGGATTTTAAATAAATCCGTGTAATCTTAAAATTCAAAAGATTCTTTAAAGATTTCGACATTAGTCGAATGTTCAGAAAAAATATGTTCGTCAACTTGAGATTAATATATTGAAAAATGTATTAATTCAATGATTTATTTTATTTCGCATAAAGATATATCGCAATTTTATTCAGTATGAATTCACTGGTAAGTAGACATGCTGAATCATCATGATCAATTTGAAACCGAGTAACATTATCGAACACGGTTAATGACTTTTTTCTATTTTCTCATTATCTTTCTTTCGGCTTAGTTTCGACTTACGCTTAGAATTCACTGAACACAGTTACTGTTGAACTGGAGCTGGCTCCATTTGTTGAGTTATTGTTAAAATTATTTTGACACCATAACGAAGAAAACCAGGCAATGATGACGATACTGACGCTGCTGCCAATGCAGTTCTAATTTCATAAAATGTGTTGCGTGTATATTGATTTCTTCGCGATGACAAACGCATCTTTAAGAATTGATAATATACAAATGGTGTTAATAATCCAGCCCGACCACTAAAATCAATAAAATAATATTGCGATTATGAAATACTATTACAAAGCAAAAAATAATAAAATAGAATTAAATTTTTAATAATATTTATACGTACGTAAATACAAGAATAATTGTCAAAGGTAATATCATGATTTCGCATAATGCACAAAGTCGCAAAATATTGCGTGACTGAAATTCAACCAAGGATATTGAGAGTCGAACCGGCCAACAGCTATTTTGTCCAAGTGTCTGTTAAAAAAAAAGTATAAATTGCAAGTCATCAAATCAACTTCACAAACATGTCTTGCATAATTTTATTAAGGTATAAAAAAAAAAAAATGCATTTATAGCAAAAATTTTTACTTACATCCAATAATGTAAGAGAATAACTTGCAAAGTGCAACAGAGCAAATAAAAATAATGGAACGAGCACCACTACATCAATCAATTAAGGATAAAAATTGTAGCTTAAAATAATTCATAATAAATTTCAGTTTTACATCGGAAAAAAAGGATACATGTCACTGGTGACACATAAAGAAATATCGAGGAATAAAGTAGATAATGACAAGAATCTTCCAAAAGTAACATCTCTACGAATTGCATATTCAACTGAATTACTGGAACTCTCTGATGAAGTCTGAGAGCGCTAGTTGCTGCACTGCTCATCAATACTTTATAATATGCATTATACGGATTTCTACAAAAACATGAACAAAATCAGTTAAAAATAAATTGCAAAAGCCATTTTTTGTTTTATTTAGAATAATTATACGTACCCAAATAAAGGAATGATATATCCTATCGTAAATAATAGTGTAAATAACCTAGTGGCCCATAATCCTGCCATAATTTTGTTCGAAATAACATGTTTTTTTAAAGCACCCCATCCTTTCTCGATTTGTGTTGAACTGTCGGCTGAAGTCGTGCTAGAACTGTCTGCCATCCTGGAATAAATTCAATTATAGGTTAGAGTTCAATTTTATTCCCATCATTAATAAAAATACATAACAGAAATTTTATATATTAATTATAAATGAATTATATCATCAATGAATTTCTTCAAAACATAGACATTAACTTGCGATTTTAATTTCACTTAATATCTTAACATATAATATACAGTTATAAAAAAAAAAATCATTCAATCAATCCTACTTCTTCCAATTCCGCAAATGATAAATAAAATGCTTACGTGTAAGGGCAGAAAAATTAGCGATTGACCCAAAAAAAAACTTGAATATATTTACAAGTATATATTTAATTGAAAATTATAACTGAATGAAAGATGTAATTAATCTACTCACTTGGGCTGATCCTTGAGCTTTGAATCGACAAATTTTCCTGTGCAGCCTCTCCTGTTTGTGATGCAAACGACGACAAAAAATTACACGTATAAACTTCTAAAGTGACAACAATCGACACTACTACCCATACGACATCAAATTCAACTACAAGTATGCAATGAAAAAAATAGAGGTTATCATCATATTGAAAAGCTTCCGCTGGATCGTGAGAGTCGAGTCATCTTCTATAATACAATTAATATATTATTTCAATATCTCACTGGTAGATGTCGCATTAATAGCATTATTCACCGTGTATTTTTCGTTGATAAAAACGAAAAACATTTTTGCTGCTGTAATATAAATCATAGATATATATTTAGACACTGATATAATAACTAACAACTAGCCATGGAGTCATGGAGAATATAGACTCAATTTCTCAATCCACTCTTTGACGCATGCGTGCATTCAAAAATTTTCATGCCTTATTTAATAGCCACACAAAGCTAGACCGTTATCTAGATATTACAATAAATAAATTGTATGTGATATTGTCAGTAGTTAGTTAGTATCTAGTATGTACTGTTACTATTACAATGAGTTACAAATAAAATGTCACTACTAGTTTTCATTCCGTATGTTATACATGTCCAACACTAAACCATAAATAATAACATAATCTAATTTAATATTTATTTCAGCTATCAATTTCAACAATAGTACAATTTAAATACTTCATGACTCTGAAAATGTGATAAAGTTTCTGCTTTATTTTTTGGACTTTTATCAGTTTACACTATTATTTAATTTTCTAATTATCGATGAAATATCAAAGTATGATAAATTGGCATTGACACGAAATTCCAGTGTGTCGTATGAATACAATAAGAATGAAACAAAAATTTTTGTTCGGGAATCAAATTATACTGAGACATTTTTACATCAATGAAAGATAATGATAATTAACATGTGGAAATAAATGGAAAAATATTGGGATTGTGTATTGTGTTATTTACAAAGACATTCTACACTTTGAGCCTCAAATGCGGTAAAGGTGTCCCTTAAAAACGCGGAAGTTTCATAACTTTCAACTTATTCAACACGAAACGAATGACTGTATTAGCTTTAAACAGAAGTGAACGTAGTAAGATGTTGATCGTGTTCGGATCAACATTAGCATTGATTGCTAGTATTATTGCTTGTACAAAATCACGAAAATATTGGTTAGAAATGGGTGATGAAATTATGATAAGTTTGAAATATCAGTTAATGGGAATGAAAGAAAATATTATGGACATAGTTCGTGCTAAATACAACAAAACAGGTACATATTCATAGCTACTATTGTATATTATTATCTCACTTTTACTAATATATTGTAAATAAATAAAATTATGTAGATTTATGTGTTTACCGACTAATTTGCATATGTATTCACGCACTGAATAGTATGTCAATGAACAATAATACAAATTATACATTACTTAACGGAAGTACTTACGATTTCATTGAACATGAAACAATGAATAAATATAATTTTTATAGTGAATTACCGTAGCGTAATATACATATAAATATAACAATGTATTTGACATAATCCAGATTTTCCATGTAAAACTGGATGTGTTGCTGTTGTAACTGGAGGATCAAGGGGAATTGGAGCATCTGTAGTTAAAATGTTACTTCAATGTGATATGGATGTAATTATTGGTAAAAATTTCATCATCTTTAACTTTGAAAAATCTCAATTATTCACATGTAATTAACCATTATTAAATTAGGTTGCAGAAAAATAAAAAATGGAGAAGAAACTATAAAACAAATCCGTGAGTCTGGAGTTACTAGCGGAAATGCAGTAGTTTATGAACTAGATAATTCGAGTTTGGAATGTGTGAAAAAATTTACTAATAATATAAAAGAAAATTATGATAAAGTGCATGTATTAATTAACAATGGTATGTATCGATATGATTGTAGAAAAAAAAATTTATATTTTCATTTTGATAGTCAAATATGACTTCTAGCTGGAATAATGTTTACACCTTATGGTGAAACATGTGACGGGTTCGAGCAGCAGTGGGTCGTTAACTATTTGTCCCACTTTCTACTGACAGCAATGCTCATGCCGTTACTTTGCAACGCTGGCACTTTTCAAAATTCTGCTAGGATCATCAATGTGTCGTCGTGCGCCCATCTTTTAGGTGTAATTAATTTCGATGACATCAATTACTAGTGAGGAAACAAATAATCAAATATCATTATTCTTCAAAATAATTTGATAATTGATAATAATTATTTTACAGCAAATCTAAATCATTTCCAACTAAGATGGCATATGCGCAAAGTAAATTAGCGCAAGTAATATTCACTCGGATGTTTCAGAAAATTTTTGAGAAAAAAGAATTTCCAATAAAAATTTATGCTGTTCATCCTGGCATTGTAAATACCGATTTATTTGAGCACACTTCTATTCAAAAATTGAGGTTATTCAAGAATATATTTTTTAAGGTAAACAAACTGTTATTATAATGCAATAAATTTCATGAATATTAGAAAACATTCGGAATATCTATTTGTTTTAGAGTCCTGAAAAAGGTGCCACAACAACAGTCTACGTAGCAGTCAATGAAGAAGTAGAAAACCACGGGGGATCATATTTCAGTAATTGTCTTGAGACTGCTGTAAATCCAATCGCGAACGATGTAGTGATTCAAGAGAAATTATTACATTTAAGCCTTGAACAAACTTCGCTCACGGACTTTTTTCAATATTTATAAAATCAATATTTTTTCTATTATAAATTTAAATAATTCCGTCCTGAATTAATAATGATCACTTTGAACTTGAATAAATAATATACTACTCACATTATCAAAATCATAGTAAGTACTTAGCATAGTTTTTATTTACCTGTTGTAAAATACAAAAATTAAAAAAGAAAAAAATCACTTAGTGTAAACTTGACGTCCATATTTATAGGCTGCTCTTGATTTCAATCTTGCACCACGATGTGTGATAGATTTGCTCAATAACGCGGGTTTTCTCAAGTAAATTCCTCGTCCTTCCGGTGTCCAAGCTCTCACACTAATCGCTGCATTCTCTTTAGGTGTCATTGCCACCCATCCTACATTATACCCAAGCATAGCATCAAGTAATTGCACATTTTATAATTTAGATTAAGAAAAAAAAAATGAAGAATAATTATTTACCAGCACTAGAGAGAATTACGTCGGCAACTGATTCATCGTCACTAATTCCTACCATTGAAAATTCTTTGCTTTCCAGCTTTGGCCACATTTTCAATCTTTCAAGAGAATTTTTCGGTACTACCAGTGCTTCGGTATGTAATAATTCATTATAGATATAATCAGCATTTTCCGTATGACAAATGGTAACTGGTAGTGGATGACTCGCAAATACAGTAATTCTAATGAGCGACAATAAAATGTTTTATTATCAATATAAACTAATGAACGGGGGGGTTTTTTTTTACCTTATAAACTCGGGTCCACTAATTAAATCAATACGTCCCAATCCTGCTAAAAACATTGTTTGTCCAGGTTTGAATATAAAAGTTCTTGGTGATATTATTTTTTTCGGCAATGTCAATAATAATTCTTCTGTTGTTAATAAATGCAATACTTGATCCGGATGAATAACGCCAGGAGTATCATAACACCAACGGCTATTTTTATAGATATTGCTATTTTCATTTATTCCAAATTTCCCAGTGCTGCGCGATGCCTCGTATGCTGCCAGAATGTTGTTATTGGTACTCATCATAGTCGGGAAAGTTCTTCCGATTCGTTCTAAATTAAAATAATCATATAGCAATCATTGGAATAAATAAATTTCATAGCTATAAATATTTTATGAGTAATTTGATTAAAATACCTTGCAATGTAGCGAGTGTCACATCCCGTTTTGCAATCAATTCACATTTTCTCATTTGTATTTCAGCCTGTTCCCTTAGTTCTTCAGCTTTCCGACGCAATGTTCGTTGATATAAACGCCACCGAAGCGGATTAAGAATAGGAAATTTCAATAGATTTAATGTTGTCCCAGGCCATGGTGAAATAGTTGCACGTTGAATTAAATCTACAGCTTGTACTTTACAATAATCCGATTGAAGTAATGCATTAAATAATGTTGACTTGCCAACATTAGTACAACCAATCATATAAACATCACCTAAATAAAATTAATTTGATGGATTAATTTTTTTACTGCATGAAAAAATTTAATATACCATACCTTTATATTCCCAAATTTGATGTAGTTTATTGATGAAGCGTTCTACTCCATAACCAGTTTTGCCAGAAATTAATGCAACATGCTTAATATTTATTGATCCAAGTCCTGATTCTTTCAATGCAGAAACCAAAGAATTTTCAATGTTCTCCAAAAACCTTGGACAATCTTTGGGCAATAAATCAACTTTATTTCCTACCACAAATATTGGAGTATATTTTCCAATAATTTTAGGGAGATCTGGCCAAATACTACAAGGAAAATCTGTAAGATCAATCATTAATATTACCGCAGCCCTCTTTTTTTTTAATTTTATATTACTGAGAATTTCTGGATATGTTTCAGGCGGTACTGTCACTTCTAATGTAGTATTGTAATGTTTCATGAAATGACAACGTTGGCAAATAATATTCTTCAAATCTAAATTATTCAGTCCCGTAAATAATTCTGATGGTAAATAACCAGGTATAGCTGAATCTTGGCATTGCAATAAAGCACCACATCCTCCACAAGGTATTGAACTGACAGGAACATCGGGGTTTGATGTTCCATAATATGATTCCCAAGATTCGTCTTCAGAAAAATCATTAAATTGTTCATAATCTTTCATCCAATCTTCCGGTACATTTGTGATACTATCAGTAGGCCTTTTTCGTTTTTCTATTCGTAATATTCTAGTTTTTAAATCTTCAACATTTTTACGAGGTGTTGTTGTATCATCTGACTCCTTAGCCAATAAATATGATTCATATAATTTTTTATACCTTTCATCAAGTGGTGTATTCAGTTGAATGTTATTGTCTTCATTCTTATCTTCAATTTTAACAGACTTAAATTGATCCGTTGTTGAATATGGCATATAAATAGGTTTCGTTGATGTCTCTATCACTTCTTCTACCTCATCCACCACTTTTTCTGCTTTTGGTTCATTTTTATCAACATCATTTTTTAGATATTTCAAGGCAATACTGAATGTCGGTTCCTGAACAATTTTATGAAGTCGTTCTTTTTCCAACTCATTTTTAATCGCAATCTCAATCGCTTTATTTGTTCCATAGCCATATTTCAAACGTTTCCGATCAATATAATCACAGTATATAAGTTTTTCTTGTAAAGCTTCAACTTTTGGATCTAATCGTAATTTTATATTGCCATCTTCATCTACCTTAATTCTATCTGTTACATCAATACCATACCTTCGAATAGATATTAAGTTTCTATTCCGCCATAACCTCAAACTCAAAAACCGATTATTCGCATGCATCAGTATATACAAGGAATCTTCCAATCCACAAAATATAAATACCAAATATCATATGATTCTCAATATCTCTGTTAAACTGAGTATCAATGTGCATTGTCCAATTATATCAAATATTTAAATTTATAGGTTAGTTATTCGGTTTGTGGTCTCTGAGGTTATTCAATATATATATATATATAAAATATTGTGTATACACTATACAGTTATAGTATAGCCCAGCTCAGTAGGTAAAGATAGATTTAACAATTTTAATTTACATATGTATTAAAAAGCATGAGATGAATGCCGGAAACTAACGATATCAAATTCATAAAAATTTTTAAAATACCAAAATTTATTATGGATTAGAGTACATAAATGTTTATTGAAATACAGTTTTACAATGATGTAGATTTACCATCAGAATATTAAATCATTGAATTATCAAATAATAGATGGGCGTGAAGTGGATGCGCAGTGAGCACTGAGCAGTTATTTGGAGTTGAATATTTGTAAACGAACTAACAATTAATAATGCGGTGCCGGCCTTTAAACAATCTAAACCGTCAGCACTAATGAACACACTGATAACATATTAAACTAAGTGACCATTAATTTTGCAAATATATGACAATTATTGAAGATGACGTAATTATAAAGGTGGACGCGGTAACATCACGTTATTTCGGTTACAAATAGGTTATAGTGTGCGATGTGTGTTGTGTTACGAAATGACCACGCCGGGAATGGTATGTAATAATGCAAGATTTTTCACAATAATTATTATATATTTATAAATATATTTATTATTGAAAGATTCTGCAAGATAAGGAGATAAAATTATGAACTATTATTGTGTATAACATTTATTCTTTTATGTCATAAAATGTTTTTAATATACATAATAAAATGGTAGCGTGCAAAGCCGCCGCCATATTCCACACGCATTTGAGATTCGAACACGTTTATTTACATAATTATTTTAACAGATGTAAACATGTGGTATCAATACTGATTATCAACTCAGATTACTTATCAATGTTAAACTGATATTCATCCTTGGAATACATGTAAAAGATATATCTACAAAACAAATTTTTCAAAATCAATTTCAATATTTTAAATTAATTCGAATTTTCTTGATAATAAAATTGAATAAACAGTTGCAATTAAAATCACGAAAATTATATTTAAAATTTATTATTTTACAAATTTTACATTCAATCTTTAACATCAAGGATAAAAAATTTATTTATCTTTGTTTTATTTTTCTTCTTTACTCTTTATTTTTCTTGATAATTAATGATAAAATTTATTTTGAAAAGTCTTGGTTAATATTAGAATGTATTCTAATAGTAAAAGTTTCTGTTGAGCTTAAAATTATTCTCCAAAATCTATTGCGTATTATTTGATTGTCACGTGATGTTATTCGGTATATGTATTTTAGTTTATATAGCACCAGTAGCAATGTGAAAAGAAAGTATACACATATATGTACATATAATTATACAACATCTGCTACTTTATTTTTCAAATATTTATTTGGGATTCGTGGTAGCAAGAAGCACAATATAATGAGTCAATTTTAAATTATCCACACTGGATAATTAATTCAATATTTTAGACGATGATGAAAACAAAAAAAAATTGAATCATTTGTTAAAATAACTTTTCAACGAATTCCAAATTTTTAATAATAAAATTGAACGACAATCGTCGTTAAAAAACAATAACATAACAAAGCATATAAAAAATACATCGCAATACAATAATCGCAAGTGACTCATGAAGTTTAGTAGGTAACAATTTCTTATTTCATTGTAGGTAATATTTATTTATATTCAACTTGTGAAGATCAGTTCAACTATGAGAATTCCATTTATTATTTAATATGTTTATTATTCAAAATTAATCTAATGCCGGGCCATTATTTTCATTGTTAAATATAACAAAAATATTTTTTTAACGAATAACATTACACGAATGTGGGTCAGGGCTGTGCGATGGTAATATATTTTTTTTTCTTCACGTAATATATACTTACTTTAAATTATTACAACCATATATAGAAGACCCTCACATGTTTCTGGTATTTTTCCGCACTCATCCATGTCTTCTTAAAAAACTTCTTTATCGACTGTCGCGCGTAAAAAATACAAAAAAATCTATTGAATTCAATTACCAAATTTTCCATTGATTGTTATGCGATTAAATAATAATGTAGGATCTATCTATGAAATCAAACATAATGATTTGGAATGAATATTAATTATTCAGATAGTCCAAAGTTGATAACCACATGATATTACTAAACTCGTTGGTATATCAATAGACCAAAAGCTTTATAATTTATCGTATGATAGTGTAGACATGTGTACGATGTGACCGAGATCACGTAGGTCTCTCACTTAACTATATTTTTAATTTCATTTGCATGTTACTTCACGAATAACTTATTGTGATGTTGGTCTGAGAAGTCAAGCAGAAGACATGAGACATAAGAAAAACGAAATAGAAAATGTTGCGTAATTTTCTGGACTCAAGGACGAAACCGGACAATGAACTTGCGGTTACGTATAGTCTATAAAGTATTTATATCGATAATTTTATTAAGAGAATAAGAATTAAAGTAAATTCAAAAGTGATTCTCAGTTTACATCTTTTTTTTTTTTAAATACAATATTTTCATCAGAAAAATCAGAAGAATCTGAAAGTTTTATTTGTATCAATTTTTCTACATAAAAATTTTTATTAATTGTAGTTGAAGTAAAAAAAGAAAATTGATATAATTACTTTTTCAAACTACGAAAAAATATTCGATAATTTGATTAACAATATGAATTACTTATCTCAACAATTACTGCAAGACATTGTATAAATTACATCAGCCAACCCAGACAGGGCTGATGCAACTTTTTTTTTTATTTTCTTTATCCTCCTCAAATGTTTGCTTTAGGTTATCGTGGTTTACTGCGTCCAAGTGAATTATTTCAATACCACAATTCATAATCAATCAACCATGTACATAATTATTTATCACATTGTTTGAATTATTCACAAGAGCCGTGGCGTACGTTAATCCAAAGATAGCTTTTAATAACATCATAGCCTCATTGGTTTGACGCACGAAAAATCCACTTTAAGTTTTAAAAATATTATTTTCCTTTGTCGTTGTTATTCATTGTAAACAAACTTTTAATAATCCACAATTATACGAATATAATTTATTAATTTTATATCAACAAATATTTTCAAGTTACAAATAGTCAATCTGCAGATGCCAATCGATTGTTCCACAAGCCTCAATAGATTGTCAATGGTCATGGATAAATAGTGACGCAATGTTTAGTCCTGAGCAAAATTGCAATACAATAATTAAATATCATACTGTCATTGGTCAAGGTTTATTCCTGGGTATTATACATTTATATTTATAAAACTAGAGTATTAATAATTATTTATCAAATCTAATTACTCGATTGTAATTGTTATATTGGTATAGTTATATTATAAAAAATTTTAGTATTTTCAACTTGAAATAATTTTTCTAGAAGCAATGATATGAAATTTAAGTAAAAATAAATGAAAGAAAACAATTTGACGTTGATTTATTGATAAATATCTTTGCAAATATTTATGCTAATACTCATTTTGCACGCACACCACGATTTTCCGGATAAATATTGATTAACCGTCATGGCCATTGAAAAAAAAGACGAAAATAAGATAGATATATTTATATAATTGAATTGTTTGACCTCGAATTAATCAAACAATCATAAATTTCTTTTTCATCAAAGCTGACTTTATATTGCTATCATATGATAGTTTTATTTTTTGTAGATTATAAATTTAATAGAGCGTTATCTTGAATTAAAATCAACTTGCCAGACATTATCAGTTGACGTATAAATATATAAATAAATTATTCGAATATTAATAAATGTCTAAGTTGAAAATAAAAATACTTACCAAGTAAATATATTTTAAAAAAAAAATACGTTTATAAAATTAATCGTAAATGAAAATATTTCACAGTGATGATTCAATCATACTGAATTTTATTTTCTTCAACTATAATTAATATATTAATCAATACACTGTGTATTCATTGCTATTACACTTGCAAATTACCGTTAATTATCATCATGAAAACTATAAAGTGAATTACAGCAATGTAAACATAACGTAGTTGCAAAATTAATTCTCTTTGCAACTGAAACCCCTCATGTTAAATTATGTACTCTTAAAAGGTGTCACCTCATGACCTTGGTAACACTGTTCAAAGTCATTTTCACGCGTCGACGTCGCTGAGTCAGTTCCGATGATTATCTGCTTTATAAAAGAAAAAAACAATCACATTATTTGTTTCATATATTGCGTTGTCCAATATTGGAAACATTTGTCAAAAAAAAAAAAAAACAATAATATTGTCACTTAACAAATTAATTAACAACTTCTTATCATGCCATATTACTGATCTTTTTTTTTTTATCAAGATTTTAATCAAAACAAAAGCCTATTAATGTTGAATTTAATTGTGGAAGGTGTACTTGCATATTATGAAGAGGTCAATGCGTAAAATGTGGAACAAGATTTAAAATATTCTACATTTTTTGTACATCGTTTTATGTATACATATAAATATATACATATTCTGACTGACAATTAGTAATTGGTGTTGTGAAAAATATGTTCACATATAATGTACGGATATATATTTGCATTCGGTGTTGATGCAAATGCATTCAATGCAACCTTGTAAAGCAACTAATTACTACATCCGGTCTGCGATGATATGCGTGCATTTATTAAAATATTTTTTATTTAAACCGATTCTCCCTTTTAAGACTTTGCTCTATCTCATTAATTCTTGTAACGAAAAAAAAAAGAAAAAAAAAATGCTCATGTGTTTCGTTTATAAAATAAAATGAAATAAATTCGTTATCATTTTAAACTAATATAACTATAAATAAATTCAATTAGTATAATGGAAAGTTATAGAAATTCAGTTAAATAATTTACTTTCAAAATTTAATTATAATTAATTATATATAAATGTGAATGTTTTTTTTATTTTATTTCTGTCATTTTATAAATGCTGGAATCGATTTTTTTACATTTTTAATTACTTATTAATTAATCTTAGTTTCCCTGTGCCTTCACATAAATATATGTATACGTTTATATATGATTGTATTATTTAATTCTGAGTATGTACATATGAAGATAAAGTTTGTCGATTTAGCCTTGGAAGTCTAAACTCTGCGACGTAGTAGTTTTACGCGGTTAAATGTTCGGATCATAAATAATAATATATTTATCAATGATATGAGCGCTGGGTTATAACTATATATACAACAATTTTATCATATTAAATTAGACGAGACACTACAGCGATATTTTTATTTTTTTATTTTAATTTAATCATAATAATTTTATAACAATTATTTCAAATAAAATACCAAGAATTATACACTTGGGTTTATAATTATAATTCACATTTAATTATTAAAATTAAAATAAATATTTTCATATACAATATATATTTATCCAATAATAAACTAATCGATACTATTGGCGCCAGATTGAACTATAAAATAAATAAGCTCATTATTATATAGCTTGCACAACTCTTAAGCACATTACATAAACTATTTACCGCCGTTTCTATAATCTATTACAGCACAATGTATAACCGCCCTATTTTAATTTTTTTTTTTCTACTGTTGTTGCATGACCGCATTTTATGGGTTTCATTGTCATCTGATCCGTCCTGCACTGCAGTCTATCATGAAAAACGAGAAAAATATTATTGTCTTATATGAAAAAAATTTTAATAATCACAAATTAAATTCCCTAAATATATATGCATTTATTTTATGCATCAACAATCTGCTGTGGATTTTTACAATTGATAAAAAGTCTATACAAAAACGATCTAATCGAATTTTTCTTATCATCCAAATATCGATATTTTATTTAAGCATGTATAAAATACATATCTCGTATGTTAATACTTATTTCCACGAAATAGAGGTCAAATACGTCAGCGATTGTAACCTTGGAAATAAAATTTACAATCATAAACGTGAATATATAAATACAATGTATGATTTTCCAAATTGAATTTTTTCTCGACTCTTTCATGATATATATTTCACAATTATTTTACATACATTATTGCAATTCCTTTAGCGTTGTCTCACATTTTCTTCCATCAACATCAAGTACCAATGCTTGCGTGTGTATAAACTTTATTTATAGAATAATTATATTCGTATTTATGCGACGAGCTTGCGACAATCGTGTTGGTTTCATACGCACATTGCGCGAGGTCAGTAAATAACTGCAATAATAGTTTATGTTGTTGAAGAAGTATATTTTATATACGAGTATATTATTCCCAAAATTTATAACACATTAATTCATTAAATGAACTCTTAATTTTATTAACAAAATTTAAAAATACATATTTATTAACATTTATTCCAAGATCATTTTCATAATATTTCTTTTTTATCTATTCACAATTATTTATGCATAATTGTTTCATTTATCCCACATACCCATCATCACAATTAATGACCCATTAATCATGCTATTTTAACATACCTTTGTCTATAATATTTCTATTTATATTAATAACAAAATCGAATCGAATTTTTGCGCGAAGACTTTGCCCATTTATTATTAATTATTTCTTTTAAATTATTATACTAAATTCAAATATTTTTGCGTTGATTATAATTTACAATTGTTAAACAAAAGAAAAGTATAAGGCCGATTAAACTGGAATATGATTCAACAAGTATTAATCATCAGTAAAATAAATTACTTCTTAATTATATTGTAAACTATAGAATTTACAATCATCTCATGGTACACGATTCAATGCTTATATACACTGTTGATAAATAAATAATCACATATTTATATATTTTTAATAATGTCCGCAATGTTATATCTGAAAGGACAATATTAAAATATACCTATTATATTATACAATTGATGAATATCAATATTGTGGTATGACGTTGTCATCGCCTCAGGTGAATTGAATAATGCATGCATAAATATAATAAAGTCTCATGTGTATTTTACTTGTACAATTGAATGCATTTGAAATTACACAATGAAAGTACATATATGGTTTTATTTATATTGTGTATACTTTTGTGCGTCAGTATTGTGATCTTCTGCCAATGGCAATCAGAGCATAAAGAACATATTATATTTATTTTAGTTCACAATATAAATGTGTAAACACAACATTGCAGAATATATATTTTCTCCGTTTAGTTCAACGACCTTTTTACAATTTATAATTTTATTTTATATTGAGATAAATAGATTAATTCATACTGGAATTTATTATTGAAATATATACGTTTATTTAGAATAAATAATACTCAAATAAATTAGGTGAAGCAATAGTATAACACAACTATATATTCTGTAGATGTTGTATTAATCGTGAGCCTTCTCTTCGCTCTCTCGGGTCACTCAAGTTCATTGGCTCTTTTTCACTTGGGCGGCACTGATATATATATGTATACACAACTACTATAGCAATAATAATACCTCAAGTTATCATCTCTCACTCGCCACTTTTTCCTTTTCACCTTTATCTCTTGTTATAAATTCATTCTCGAATCAAAAATATCGAACAGCAGTAGCTGCACTTGATAAAAATCATTATTTTTTTTATTTCAAATATAATTTCAAATATTTATTATATTTTATAATGTTATTTATTTATTGGTAAAAATTAAAAAATTATTTGCGATTAATTTTCTAAATTGAATTCTCATTAAATAAAATTTTTTTTTTGTTGTATAATAATTACTTGAGATTGATTATTAGAATAGAAATGAATATTTTGTAATTGAAATATAAATTCTATCGTTTTCTCTCAAATTATTGAGTTTATATAATATTACAATAGTATTTTTCTTGATAATGAATGTATACAAATGAATGTGTCAACATGTGACGATATGTGGCATGTTACTTCCTGCCAATTCGTCACCATTGCATTTTAAAGTAGGTCAACACGCATTAAATTCGTTGCCAATATATATAGACTCTCTATAAGCCTTGAATATTAATCGTGTGCGTAAATAACCGACACAAACATCTAAAATGTATTTACATACATCGGTCATTTTGAGAAAGTAAATACAAATTATTTTTTTGTTTATCTACATGAATAATATCCGTAAATAATATATATAATTATCTAAATAATTTTTATTTTATCTATAAACTCAATATTAAACTTTTTTTTAATTACATCTAAATAATTATCTCAAATAGATTATATAATCAGGCGAAACCTTTTTTTTTTTTTATAACAATGTCACATCATCGCTAATAATAATCGGTTACATTTAATTAAATTAATAAAAAAAAAAATTTTTTTTTTTTATTTATAAAAAATTACCACAGATAGAAAAAAAAAACTTTTTTTTATCATTTAAAAAGTATTGTTTACCTTATAAAGTATGGATAATTCAATTCCCACACTATCTATCGACCTTTTGCCAATAACGAAAGAGCACTGAACTCTTGCTTAAATGTAGGTATGTGAACATATATGTGTATAATTTATGTGCGTGTCTAGCTGTTACTTTATTTATCGTAAATGCAGTATGTTGAGAAAAGTGCATGGCGAAACGTCATGATTGATAAAAGCGATCCTATTGTACTCACTGAAGCGTAAAAGCTCGTCAATAAATATATACAATATATCTATATATATCTATAATGTAAATATACTAACGATGAAACTTGCTCTGTTAGTTTTTCTATCCTTTTATTTAATACGTATATATTTTTATATGGCGATAAATATACTTACGTTAATTATAAATCATTTCACGAAACACCATTCGACTTCCTATGATTTTCGTGATTTGACTACACCAACGAAGTTCACTGTTTAAATAAAACATTATCGCAGGTATAAAGTTGCATCACAAAATTCAAGTGTTTATATTAATTGTGTATTTTAATAATAAATTCGAAAACCAATTCTCAATAATTTATATTCATTTATTTATAATGCTTATAGAGATTTATTTGATTTCATAATTTTTTTTTTTTATATAGAATGTGATGATATTTATTATTGTAAAGTTACATCATATTAAAATATTATCATTAATTAGCATCAACAGCCGCATGTTCTGAAATCAAATAACGTCATAGGTTATTGACACTGTTTTTTTTTAAATGTTTTTTAAGGACATTGCGAAAAAAAAATACATGTTTTGTTAAATTGTTTATTTATTCAACTCTAGAAAACGAAATGTTTACATGCATTTAAATATATTATCTAAACGTATTATTTAAGATATTTCGATGAAAGATATAATCATCAAAAATTTAATATCTCTTCTCATGTACGATAACATATCAGTCATTTTATAACATATAATATATATATATATGTTACTTTATACAGATCGTGTATTGTATATATTTCTTAGATAATTATTCACAATCATAATAAGACAAAAAAAATTCTTCAAAAACTCTTTTTACTTCGAGAAATAATTCCAACACAAATTATCCATATTTTATTTTTGTTTGTTATTTAATACATGTATGTATATTTTTTTTCGTATCTCTTTAGAGTAAATACATTATCAAAAAATTTCACATAGCCTTGGAACTTGTATTTTCGCACAACAAACTTGCATGACCTCGAAGTTGAGATCCACGCGCGTGGCAAATTTTTTTTCTTTTAATTTTATTGTGTATTATTCTTCTCGATTAAAAATACTGACTAAGGCGAATTTTTGGTTGAAGAAATAACACTATTAGAGTGTTGAAAAAATAATTTATAATTGATACATTAATATATACGTTTATAGGTATTATTTGCCTGGGTCCCCATTACTTTTATTTATCGATTGGTTATGAAACATGAGAATTGATACCCCGCTATGTGTTATACGTCATAACACCCTTAACGATTGCATTACACAACAATAAATGTGAAATGTATTGAAGGTTAATTGAATATAGGGGTTTCAAGTGCTCGTAAGATGTGTTTCTCTTCAGAATATTCTTTATTTTTTTTCTCAGTAAACTCTGAGTACCAAGAAGATATCGTGTGTTGTAATGAAAAGAACAAAATAATTCAAAAAGTGCGTTAATCAAATAAAATGACAAATATCTTTGACATTGACTGCAAGAGAATCGAGGTATCAAAACAATAGAAAAGAAATTACCATATAAATCTCACAGACATGACTGCTGTGCATGTTTATAGTTATTATTCAATCATCGTACAAAATAAAAAAAAAAAAAAAAGAACAAAGTGGCAGCCTCTACTCGACTGATTTTTTATTTTTATGTTTTATTTTTTTACGATAAAAGCATTCACATAAGGACCGGTTTCCTTGCTTCCTCAATCCTTTTTTTATTTTTTATTTTTTATATTCATTTTGCCTCGCCTGTATCCATAAAATTCAGCCCGGCTTGAGAAATACTTAATTCTCTCTTGTTCGTGTTTGTGCCCTTGAACCAAACGAGTAAATCACACATGTTTTCATATACGAGAATATAAAATTTTAAAAGTTATTTTCTAAGTCGCGACTGTAATGACTATACAATTCAATATACAGTGCGCATATATCTAAATATGGATAAAAACATTTATCTCAACATCATCAGCAGTAAAAAATATTCTGTGAATCAGATTAAATAAAAAAATAAGATGAATAATATAGACATCAAACAATTAAAATGTTATCATCATTTATAGGTTTATTTATATTATTTTTTCATATTACTAAATGTTTTTTGTTTGATTATTCTTTCAGAATTGCGCGATAGAGGACGATGAAGCATCAGCAGAGGCTGCTGAGAACGATGAGAAACCGGAAGCTCAATTGAACGGATGCAGAAGCAAAAATCCACGGTCCACATTGGAGGGTAAATACATAAATATATTCATATTACATGTCAGTATATATATTTCTGTCACTATATTAAAAAATAATAATGAACCAAAACATGCATAAATATCTTTCATAATAACACGTCGTGACAGTGAAATCTATGTGTATGTATATTTAAAAGAAAAAAAAATGTCTTGAAGTAAATGAGGAAATTATTTATCATGCACTGCAATAATGAGAATTGTGGTAACAGAAGATTACTTTCAATGAGATATATTTTTTTATTTTCTAAAGCAAAACAAAAAAATAAATTAAGTAGGATTTATATTTGAATTTAATTCATTTACTTGCTTCTCTCTCTCTATAATAATTTATATTAATAACAACTCACATGTTAGAGCAGTGTTTTATATATTTATACATATTCTCATAAGCCCTAGATGTATATTTGTTTATATATAGCTTGCAATTTTGTGACTCATAGTGAAACCAAACGCCTCTAGTCACGAAACAACAATTTTGCCCTCAGGGAAAGTTCGCTTCTTGCTCTATGATTCGCCCCACGACATTGCATATTATATACAAAATTTCATACAATGTGGCATCCACAATTTTTGCATAAATATATATGTACACCTATCTATACAACGTGATTAAAATATTTTCACTATGGGAATTAAGTATCAAACCATATTACAGAAAATATATATCTTTGGAAAAAAAGAAAAGAAAAGGTAATGAATTATAATTCATAGAGTTTATTCTGACCTCGATGATTGTTTATTCTATGCTTCGACTACTATATATGTATTTTTTTTCTTCAACATGCTAGTATGTTACAGTCATGTGAGATAAGTTAAATGATTTATAATAGATATATAGCAAATAAACAACAAACGCGCAACACCAACGTGGAAATAAATTCACATTTATTCCTAACGAACTAGAGAACTTAAATGTCCTTGTTTGTTATTATCGCCACAAGCTAATTAAAATTTTTCAAGTACATAAAAATTAAATACGTAGCAATATATTTATTGAAATTATTTATTTTAAAAATATCGTAATATAAATATAATTGCTCTTAAAGATATGAGTCATATTTTATATATCAGCTATTTTTTTTTCTTTTTATGGTTTTCATATACATAATAATATGTTCTTGAATTTTTTATTCTCAATTTAAATTCTCTTTGAAATATATGTTTATTTATTCTTCTTGACAATCTTCAAACGAATCGAGTTGAAGATATAGAATTGTATTTATACGAAAACCGAGAGCTTATGCGACGCAATGAAAATACACTCTCGAATATTATACATATATAAATATATACACCAAGGCACAAATACATTTCTTTCTCCTTATACCTTTCTCCTTTACTTGTTCTCTTCGAATATAACCGGTTCGTAAAGCTGGTCGTGTTTATTAGACATCACCGTCACAAGAACTATTCGCGCCTTTCAAGTTAAAATTTTTTTTTTATTATGACATGATAAAAAAATTATTTCCCATCCCAATGACAATTATTATTGACATACAATAGCAATATTTACCATGACAAATATATATTCCCACTGTGAATTAGAATTTTACAAATAAAAACTCTAAATAATTTCGCGAATATAAATTACTCATTATCTTTGGTACGTCAAAAAATATCTACTCGGTTGATTTTATTTTATATTTCATTATTTGTATTGTTATATGTATAGGGTGCATGTTCACATTTGTAAATTGAAGAGCACTAATAATAAGTCGGCCCTGAAGCAGTGAATCGACTTCAATACAGTGCTTCAAGAAAGTATAAACATGGCTTCGCTTGAAAATTCGAAGTCATGCTTTTCGTTAGAGCTGTGTAATATTTTTTTTCCACTTCATGTTTGACGTAACTGCAGCTAACAAAAATGTAAAAAGAAAACACAAAATAATTTAAATTTGATCCTTTATGAATAAATATATCAATAACAGTAATAATATACTAGCATTACTAAGAAATAGTATCAATTATGCAAGTATAAGTATTAAAGAAGCAAACAAAAATTCGTCAAATCATCACAGTTAATCTGACAAATCGATTATTATATTTATTGTTCCTATATATATATTTATAAGTATAATAAATGACAAATGCATGACTGTAACATTTTAGCTGACAATATTGAAAATTATTAGAGTGAAAAGCTTAATATTGTCTTTTAGACAAAAACGACTCTCTGGTGATATTGAATGAAAGACAAGGAGAGAAATATAAAATAAAAAGAGGGAGAGAGGGACTCCTAAAGTCGATAGTGGTAACCTTGAATATTTCCCCTTAACCTTGAATCCACTTGTCCTGCGCTTGGGACTACATATACAGTTTAAATACTAGCTGTGTATGTGTGTGAAAAAGAGCGAGAGAGAATGAGAGTGCATTTAAACCAATATAGCACGCACCCCCAACGTTCCATAAACGATGTAAACAATATATGTATGTATATATACTGGTCGAGTGGTCGGTAATACAGAGAAACACTTGGAAAATGAATTTCCCATGACAAGTACTGAAATAAATAAAACAAAAAATATAAAACGTTGAAGCAATAATACATATAGTGTAAATACAAACAATAAACATCTTACAGAGCATGTATACATATAAGAGGGATTAACTTTTGCTCTGTTTTTCTTCTTCTTCGTTTGTGTGATCGCGTTGCTGTACGTACGTGTTCCCAGGATTGTTGTTTTCCACCGCAAAATGAGTAAAACGAGCATGTACAAAACGTTTCCTCGATCTCTGCTATTGCATACGTATATACATATGTACGTACATATGGATATGTTTAGAATATTATGATACTACGATTTACCAAACGCGACAGAACACGTCAGCTCGCGTCACTGTGGGGGCGTGACAATTTTTTTGCATTTTTTTTTACACTTGAAAAACGCTTGTTTTAAATGTGCGCGATATGTTTACATATCTGAAAACACATTTATTATATGTATATGTATAAATTTCTCAGTTGAGAAATACTATTTTTTAGAAGAAAAATGCTAAAAATGAATGAATTCCCACTGGAAATTTTTTAGTGAGATATAAAAGTTAATTTTTTGAATTTAGTATATGATTTTCATTTGATATATTTTCATATTATTTATCACAAACTTATTTTGATTTTAATAATAAATGTACAAAATATAAAAAGGAAGCGATAATACTGCGATTTCTTGTCATTTTTAAAATTTATAATCACAAATGATAAATTCTATAATTGTTGTCACATTTATAGTCACCAGCATTGTGAGTAAATCTCATGTGTGTGTGTGTGTGTGCGTGTGTTGTATGAAAATACATAAATGAGAGGAATATATTCAAATAAATGAGCAGATAAACCTACACACAAATACATATTCCAATACTACGATACTGCATCATATGAGACGTCAACCACGTTTGTATAGTTCCACGCACGCTCCAAGTGACATCGTAAAAATCATGTATATCTGTCCTTTATTTATTGAGTAATATTCTTATGATATCATCTCACTCGCGCTTGCGTCAAACACTATACCACGGTTATACGTGGCAATCTGTTGTCTGCGCGCGCATCATATATATATCTGCCATATCTACTGACCAATTGCTATTTGCCAATTGATGGTATATATATAAATATTTGTATAATTTTAAACAAGAATTATTTTTTTTGTCAACTGTACATTTAGGACTCATCATTGAAATGATGAAAATACCTACATGATGTATATATAATGTGTACGTACAAATATAAATTGAAATGTTGATGAATAAAAACACATGAAGAGATATTTACCAAAATTTAAGTAATATGCGTCGCTACATACATTCGTGACATGGGAGAAGCAACCGGACTTGAATGTGCGAGAACTCAGAGGTTCCCAATGTTCACTAATAAGTCTCTTTGTATACATATGTAGATTTTTTTTATGTTATCTCTGAATTGTCGGTCTTATTTACGTGTCGATATAAGTTATATCACACATATTATAGTGTCAATTTGATTCTGCAAAAGCAAATGTTGTTTAGAAATTCATAAATATATTTTGTGATATAAAAATTATATATCCAAAATGATGATTAAAAGACAAGTATGTATATGTATAAATATTATTCTATATAGAAAGAGAGAATTAATGATATAATTGTGATGATGAATTCAGAGCATTTTAATTTCATTGAATGATGAATAGGTATAATGATAAAATGAAATTTTCGGTTGTGTTTACATCATTCACTTCATTTATGGATGATGTAAATTTTGGACATATTGGGTAAAGAAAAAATAAAGATTATAATATAGGGATAATGTAAGATGAAAATGTTATGGTTGAGAACCACTAAATGTGCCTACGTGACGTGAAGCGATTCGCAGAGGGCGTCGGCAGAGTCGCCTGATCGCCTGTTTGCGTTGTTGGCCGAAGACGCGCGCAGTCGGATTGAGAGGGGAATATATATACATATACGAACGCTTCGCGAAGCGTAGAAAATGAAGCAAAACAACATACGATACTCGATGATGGTGCCGGTGGAGCCTATAGTGGGGACAGTGCAGTAGTGGGAGAAGAGCACAAGTGGGATTGCTATTAGTTGTGTTGCCAGCTTGCCGGGCTCAGTCGGAAACCAGCTGCCGAGTAATGAGCAGTGAGGGAAGGTAAACGCGAGGTGGACCAGATGTGTTAGCGGAAGGATTTTAAATGCGCATCCGAGCCCATTTACCGCTTAATGCGAGAGGCTTTGCGATAGCGATTGAGAAATTAACATCACGGGACTTTTTGGCAACGATCAATTCCCATTTTACTGGATAAAAATAACCAAAAAAGATAATAAGAAAACCTTCGTGGAAAGAGTTTGATATTGCGCGACGAGAAGCATTAGTTTTTCGAATCGCTTTGTCCTGTCGGTTGTTTGACGAGGATTGAAGAATTGACAGGGGGTGAAGGAGAAAGAGAAGTTGAAATCAGAGGAAGAAAAAGAGGCTTGTTTTTTTTCGTGTCGGCTGAAAGTCATATATATACATACATATATATATATATATATGTACATAGGTGGAAGGATTCACCGAGAATATTAAAAAAATAATAATAAGAATAAGTCGACTGGTGAAGTGCAGTGTCAAAGTCTGTGATAGTATTTATTGAAAATAAAAAAAAAAAAAAAAGATTTAAAATAGTTATTCGACGACAAAGAAGATCATTTGCGTGTTTTTCGCAGTTTTTATCCGCTCATTTGTACATTCACAGAGCGGACGAATAAATTCTAGATAGGCTTTACATATTTATTTATATCTGTGATACCTACACTGATATATACATCGGTCCGACCCGTGAATTATATTGCTCATCGTCGAATAAAAGATAAAAAAAAATTAAAAAATCAACATTCATTTATGTGATTCGACGTTGAGAGCTTTTGTTTGAGAGAAAATAGAAAAAATAAATGGTGAAAGAAGCAAATTAGAAGATTTATATATTTTCTCTCATTCAATTAACATCAGTGGCAGATAGCATCAAGAAACAATTGAATAAATTAAATCATTGTCCTCCAAAAAAGAGGTGAAAATAAAATTTAAAAAATTGCGTCACCACAATCGTCACGGGACTAAACAAGATTGTTGTTGTGTATCAGTAAGAAAAAAAATAATTAATATTTAGTGGTTAGGTGTTTTTGTATATACGACTGACTCTTTTTTACAATTATTATTAACTAATGAAAGCGATAATACGTGGGAAATAAAGAGAAAGATAAAATAAAAAATTAAATATAAACAGTTGTGCATAAATTCGGTTGACATTCTTCTCATATTGGCCAACTCAATTTTGTTGTACATTAAATTTTCGGAAAGAGAAAGAGTAATTGATTATTGGTGAGGTGAAAAATCGTCATTGAAGATGGTTGAAAAAATTTTGGAGGAACGAGAGGACGGACGTCCAGACGTTGGAAGAGGTAAGCAAAAAAATATATCTCATATATTCATCGTGAAATTTATTTATTGTTATTCTCCTTGTTATTATTGTTATGATTCTTTTCATTGTCATTTCCCTTGCCCCTCATCACATCCATTTCCTCAGCATGCAATCCCCTTCCACAAATCTCACTGTGTGTATACATCAGCAGCCATTTTTGTTGTACCGGTTCTTGTTTGCAAACATATTATACACCTTTTGATGAATATTAAATTCTTTATTACAATAATTTATATAGAAAATATATATTTGATATTCAATCAATAATAATAACTAATTAGTGGATGATGATAATGATGATGTATGCAGTCGGGCTATAACTTTGCAAGATTTGTCGACAAGCCAAGACTATTTTGTCAATTGTAACATGGCCTCATTTTTATTACCAAATATTGTTGGCAAACAATCCCTTGAATTTACCAATAAAATATCCAACATTATTTGTTCATTCCTTTATTTCTTTCACATATGTATGTATTCCGTTTCATTTTTTTCTTTGTTTGCAGTACCAAACCTTTATCCTTTGTTTCTCGTTTGAAACTGTCATTCCATGCCCTTTTGCTTTCTACTTTTTACCCCTCTAAATCACATACCATATTCCATATGTATTCCAAGCTTTTGGACAATCACTCCACTGCAGTTTTTCATTCAAAGACAGATCCCTCGTTCTTTTTTTCCCGAATGCATGAACGTTTTTCGACAGTTGGCAATTATAGAGTATATATATTACGGATTATTTCCGAGAATTGAAGTGGGTTAGTCGGTTTGGTTGGGGTCGAGAACAAGATTGAAGGCATAATAATCGTGGAGGGGATCGTGTATGAACAGTAGATCGTATGCTATAACGCATATAGAACATGTTCGTCCAACGAAATATATATATAATCGGTTGTAGAGCAGCCGAAACAAAGAACGAATGCGCAGAGTCGACGCTCTGTTACTGTAGGACTAGTAGAGCTTTTGTTGCGCATGTCGAATACATACATTTACCAATCTGAGCTTAAAGTTCAAGTCTCACATTGTGTAAAAAAAAAAAAAGAAGAAAAATATGAAATATTTATTTGATGGTAGTGCGTTCTTCAGGTTTGCTCTCATTAGCATACTTTTAATGATCTATCTGATAAATTTATTATTACCTATTATTTTACATTTTATTGTAATTAATTCGACATTGTGATGAATTTTTTACTTTGTTCCTGTATTTTCAATGAATATATTTTATCAAATAGGATCATTGGGATCTTGTTTGTATTGAATTGTTTAGAAAAAAATACTTGACTAACGGAGCGAATAATAAATAAATTGCGTCGTGTCGTAAAGTATGGATATATGTATATAAATATACAGATACTGATTGTTATTATCCACAGTAGCTTTTGTGGCGTGTGTTCACCTCTTCCGTGTTGAGTAAAATACAACATTGTAGTATCGGTAAAAGTAGTAAAAGGTCGAGTGTGAAATCATGAGTTTCCTTTTATAATATTGCGGAAACGATACGAAATATTTTGTATTTATCGCCCGTATATAGATTGATTTTACCCTGACTTCAAACAAAAACATGTACATATAATTAATTTTTTTTCAATCTCACAATATACATCTATAAATATATAGCGAGATATTAAATGAAAAATCATAATAAATGAAATTAATAATTATTAAAAAACAAAGGAAATATATAACAAGGAAATATATATATTGAATCAATTTTCCTTGACATATTTGTATATATTAATTTTTATTATCACATTGTTTTTCATTCTGAAATTTGTTTTTTCTCTCTTGCTGATCTTCCATTAAAATCCGCGAAAATAAGAGAGGTGTTATCTCACCTGCATATCTCAACCGTTTAAAATGGCGCCGTTTTCTTTTCTGTGCCAGTCATTGAACTCTAGCGGTTGGTCGGCAACGGTCGCACAAAAATATATTCTAGCGGTTGAGACACATAGTTTTAATATACAAGCATAACTACTGCGAAATTAATCTACGTGAAATTATAGTCCATTTCACGATTTATCCTTTAGTAGTTCATTCAACAAATAAATCTGTAAAATAAAATATAATGAATTGTATACAATATCATTTCATCTTTACCGGTTTATAATTTTTATTATATTTGATTTTTTATTTCAATATCAGAGGGTTACTGACGCTGTAAGCTATCTGAATATACTTATATTATACATAAGATATAATTATCGAGATCTAGCAGCAGTGTCAGCTTGAACGGACAATGGACCCCCAGAAGTGCGATGTCTCACAATTCATTTCTCCCTCTTGTTTATCGCTTTATATATTCTACCTTCATCTCACTCTCCCTCTCATACTATCATATGCATCGCAATACAGTTATACATCTACAACCATGTTGTCGTATGTATATATCTGCGCGTTCTCGTTTCGTCTAATTTCTCTTTAACCTACGCGGCATACAAACGCGCCCACGTCGTTGACGATGAGCCAATAAGGTGTGGAGGTGATGTACGCGACATTAATATCTTCCCCTACTATTATTCCACTCATAAATAAATAAATAAATAAATATTAGTATCTGGAAATTGCACAAATCAGTGCATGTTATATTATAGTTGTATAAATTATCTTTGGATTGTTTTTTAAATCGTGTCTTTGCTTTGTTTTTCATAACGATTAATAAAAGGTTGACAAGAGTGAAGTAAAAATCATTCCCAGGTTTTTATTATTTATTATTATTTTTTATTAATTTGTTTTTTCAATATTAAATTTTTTTTTTTATATTTTTTTTTGCTATTTAATTCAAAATTAATTTGATTTAGAAACTTGACTCTTCCTTTTTAAATGATATTTTTTTAATGATTATAATGATATATTCAGCCAAGTTCATCAGTGATGACGTTAACGTTACTGTATATGTGTATATTTATTTTTGTAGTCTATAAAAACTTTCTCTCTTGTGCGGCTTCGTTCACTGACAATTCCACCATGACAACGCTAAAACTATAACCAGACAATTACTATTTTTCACTTTTGGTCAACGTGTGTGCGATACCTCCTACTGTGTGCCCATCCTGGGAAACCTCTGTCGTAAATTATAGTTTAATGTAGAATTGTTGGAGAATATAATTTCAATTCCGACATTCGCAAAGAGAATTTAAAAAAAAAAAAAAAAATTCTTTTTATATCATTATGAAATTATATATTTCCGGGTCTCATTCTGCTGATCTTCAATTGACGTCACATGAAAAGAAAAAATAAAAAAGAGAAATGTGTTTGTAGAAATTATTGACATGAGGAATATATTTTTGAGTGGGTGGATGCGATCAACAAAGAAAAAAAATTGGCTAGTTAACTTTTCTTTTATTTCTCATCTTTGTCTATATTTAATATGATTTGTGTAACCCTCCGACTATATAGTCGATGATGCCTTCAAGCATTTTCATTTGTTGTCGCAAGTTATTGATTTCGCTTTGTTCAAAATGTGAATATTATTTTTTGCAAAAAACACATTAGAAATTTTTTTGTTCCATAAATATCATCACTCATAAAATTCTGATTGGAAGATGATGAAAAATTGGCACGTGTATTATGGATTTGTTTTCAATATTTAATTATAAAGACAAAGTGTTTAAAGCTACATGAAAAAATATCAATAATTATTTTACAGATAAAATTAAGAAGCTGGATTGTTTTCAATTTTTTTTCTTAAAATACTTTCTTTTTTTAATCAGGTATTTATTCAAATAATATTTAATAAACATGAGTGGAATTTTATTTTTCAGGTGATGGAATCAGCCGAGATGTGGCATCAACTGGTGAGCCACTGTGCTCAGTTCAAGCGAGACAGGAGGAAGCCAGACGCAGACGACGTAGAAAGAATCGTTCGGGCTCATCTCTTGTCTCGTCATGCTTCCAAGGTAATTTTTATTCCATCTGTAAACATAATGACACATCTGTTTAATACGCAAACAAATGATACATATATATTAGCCATTTTTTTTTATGATACTCCATTGAAAATATTTGATATGTACACATACACTCGTGATATGTCATCATAATTTTATCCTTATTCTCATAGATAGAATTATTTAATTCTTTCGATTGCTTTAAAATTATTTTAAATTAATAATCGAGAGAGCATTAAATTTAATTACAAATTGATTATTATACTTCCTCAATTAGGTATAAACATTGAGTTATTTTTCATTTGATTTTCATCCATATATATTCTGCACTCAAGCAGTACTATCATAATATTGTTGGTTTCTGCCTTATTCATTTCCATCGAGACCCCTCACTTACGTGTGTGTTACGTCTCACTCGTATAGCTTCTAGAACATTCTAGTTACCGTTGATTCTGTGCACTTCTGCGTGCTTAGTCACAGCGTACTACAAGTTGAAATCAAAATGAATCGATAATGCAGATAGGATTGGCACACGCTGTTTAATGTATACATGTATGTAGGTATATGCATGAGTGTATATATTATAAAGACTGAGATAAATCTCTCAAGAGTCGGTCGTGTTGCGTCATTGGACAATGACCGAATAATCATTATTTTTTGTTTTTATTCTTTCAAGAAATAATTTCCTTTACATCTTTATGTTAATTTGCGTTTAGACAAAATATTACTCATTAAAGTATATAATTAGATATGGGTGTGATTTTGTGATGATACAGTTAATTTCTATTCACGCTGAGGTTGTTTTTTGGATGAAAAATATTTATATTGTTCTTTCAATATTTATATTTATGTAGATGTAGATGAATATGTATAAGCAAAAGTATACTTTGAGGTTTTAGTAAAAAATGCAGCGTCACATGTTGAATTCAGTACTTTCTAGAAGAGTATTTCTGATATTTTTTTTTTAAATTTGTCAATTCCTCGCGATCTGACATTTTGTAATATAATTTCATTATTTTTT
>JAQQBR010001832.1:9260851-9303531 GCA_030347285.1 Microctonus hyperodae | reverse complement strand
TGATAAGATTATAAAAATATTTATTTTGAAGGCTTCAATATTACCACAGAGTGAAAATAACCGGAAATAATATTTATAAATATGTGCACATATCGAACTTTAATAAAAGAACTTTTGAACATTAACATTAAATTGCAAGGATCAACAATAATTTGTAATTTATATTTTACTTGATTTGGTTTAATTTGCTACGGTGATAAAAAAAAATATAAATAATTAGACTTATTAATTAAATTGTAATTTATTTTTGATTTTTATTCTTTATAGAATTGTACAAGTTGACTGGTGAAGTACTGGGTGAAGGAGCTTATGCCTCAGTGCAAACGTGCGCTTCGCTCTATACCGACTTAGAATATGCTGTTAAAATTATTGACAAGATACCTGGTCATGCTCGTACAAGAGTATTCAAAGAAGTCGAAACTTTCCATCATTGTCAGGGCCATCCAAATATCATTCAGTTAATTGAGTTCTTCGAGGATGACGAGAGATTTTATCTTGTGTTTGAGAAGATCAACGGTGGCCAGTTACTTAGAAGAATCCAAGAGCGGGTGCATTTTACTGAGCGTGAAGCAAGTCAAATTGTTGAGGAAATTGCCGCTGCATTGAATTTTCTTCATAAGAAAGGTAAACAATTTGATATTAATCTCTTTTGTTATCTCACAATATTATTTCAATATTCTCAATCATTAGTTTTGTTTATTTAATTAAATACTAACTATATTTTTATCCTTAATTTTTTTTACCTACAGGAATCGCACATCGGGACTTGAAACCCGAAAATATTCTTTGTGTTTATCCGGACAAGTTGACACCAATTAAAGTCTGTGACTTTGATCTTGGTTCTGGTATAAAATTGAATAATACACTATCAAGTCCTGTTGCAACTCCGCAATTGCTCACGCCTGTTGGTAGCGCTGAATTCATGGCACCCGAAGTGGTCGAGGCATTTATTGGCGAGACAAATTACTATGATAAACGTTGTGATCTTTGGAGTCTTGGTGTTATAATGTACATATTGTTATGTGGATATCCACCATTCTATGGTAATTGCGGCACTGAATGTGGCTGGGAAAAAGGCGAAAATTGTCAAGCATGCCAGGAGCTATTGTTCACTAGTATTCAACAAGGAAGATACGATTTTCCAGATAGAGAATGGCACAATATATCAGAGGATGCCAAGGATCTTATTCGTGGATTGTTAGTCAAAGATGCTCATCAACGACTCAGTGCTGAATGTGTCCTCAAACATCCTTGGATTAATCCTGGTCCTACTGTTACTGTTGCCGGTGATATTTCACTGATAACTCCAAGAATTATCAGGTAAATAATATTTTTAAATGAAAGAAATGGAGGAAAAAAAATTAATTCATAGAATTATATAATAATTTTTTTCTTTTTATTTTGTTAAATAGGCGAAACAACTCTGCTAGGGAACTCTCTGTTTTTGCCGAGTCAGCAATGGCTGTTAATCGTGTGGTGCATCAGCATTTCTCAATGAATTTAGAGAACCTCACAGAAACATTAGAAAATCGAAAGCCAAGACTGTCAACATCATCGACTGATGATGACAATCATCCATATGGTCATATGTCTGATTCTAGCAGCGAAGTATCCGAGCACAGTAAGCATTGTGCTACACATTCATCGTGTGAATTTGATTCAGGTCCGGCGCGCAAGTCATGCTCAATGCATTCTGGTATTGAATTTAGCGATCTAAAAATCATTGATGATAATGGATTGCCTGGAAAAGAATCACTCAATCATTTATACGGTTTATCGCCACCAAGCGAAAGTAAACTGATGCAACGTCGTATAAAAGCTCGTTCCAGCTTATTGGAACGTCAAAATTCAGCAATTATTGCATCACCAAGTGGCTAAGAGAAATTTTATTTGAAAGATCGTACAAATTCTTTTCCTTTTTGCAGTAACTTATTTTGCAATTAAATATTTCTACTATTTTTACCCTCAATACTGGCGTTATAAACTCAGCATATAAATGTAGCCACAGTCATATGAAAATACAGCATATTATTTTTTCTCGATACCGCAATACATAAAATTCACATAATAGTAATGAGGATAAAATCAATTTTGAATAAAGTGCATTAAAACAATCGTACGTTTTTTGCGTTAACGATACTAATAACAACGATAGAGACATTGATTAAGTTGTGACTCGTATAAGATTCATTATGAAATGGCGAAAGACTCTCCCGCCTATCACTAATAAATTATACCATTTTATTTCATTCCGATTATTTCTTTTTTCTATTTTTTTTTTTCCAGTCATGAGAAAAATCCATCACTAATAATTATTCTGTTTTTGCATTATAATATTAAACATATATGTTAAATATGGATATTAACAATTCGTAAAATAAATATTATTTTCCATATTAAAGCACGTAATTTTACGAGCTTATAATTTTTTTTTGTTTTAATAAAATTTCTGACTGAAAAATTTAGCGATTGATGAAAAAAAAAAAAATGTGAGATTGGAGAGTTAATTATATTATAACTAAAAATTATCCCGCTTGAGAATTTATTGGAAGAGTGATTATAATAAAAGATAATCATGTTGTATATGTTACTGGTCAATGATGTAGTTTTTGCTCATTAAAGTAATAGTTTGTATCTTAATTCAAAAAAAGAAAAAAAAACACAAAAAAAAATAATAAACATAAAGTAAAGCTAAAAATAAAACATTACGTTTTTAGAAAAGCGCGGGAGAGTATTTGGGTCGTTAATGAAGGCAAACGATGGCCATTTTCATCAGATGTTGCAATAAGTATCGCGTAGGACATAGTTTTTAAGAAATCAATTCATACATAAAGTGAACAAGAATATTTGACAAATTAGTACCTGTAATGGATGCGAAGTAAAGGGCAAAGAAATATGAAAGTCAAGAGGAAGATGAATCATAGTGTGGGAGAATGTTTGTAAAATAGAATTTAAGCCGAAATTGTAAAAAAAAAAAACAGGAGCGGTTATGTGAGGTTTATTGAATAGCCGACCACATATATAATCAAATATAAACATTGATGATGTAATGGTCAAGAATAAATCTCATCGCTCTCATATATTGACAGTGAACTTTAAAGAAACAGATTTTTCTTTTGCTTTTTATGCGTAAATCATTTGCAAACAGTATTTTTTTTTTCTATCCACAAACGTATTGTTTTTTATCTATTAAAATATTACCAACACAAATTTAGTGTGTTCAAATAATTTTTTGAAAATCATACTGAAATCATTTTATCATATTGTGTTACAAAGACAAATTTAAAAAAAAAATCTCACTTTTTCTACGTTTGTTTATTTTTTTTTATGCCATATTTTCTAATTTACTAATTCATTAAAATATTATTTTCTTTTTGTAATTTGTCAATATGGAGAAAATTTTGTATTTAATTCAAGAGTTATGAAGGGAGAATGAAACGTGATGTTATCGTGTGGATTTATCATATAAAAATAAAATAAATTCATTCGACAGGTCGATGATATAATTACAATTGAAAAATCAATGATTCATCTTTATATACACAATGACAATGAAATATTACAGTTGAGTATACTCACAAAATCATGTATGTGTATTAATTTATGTATAAACACAGCATACAAATAAAAAAAAAACATTTCGCGTAATAAATCTAAAAAAATAAAATAAAATATAAGATATCTCAATGAGTCATTTAAAATTTCAATAAAATATCGTCAGCTCTTCCTCTATACATAATCGAATGTCACATAAATTTCTCATACAAATTAAATTCATTTATAGAATAACTCTAGAGCTAAATATCCTTTAATCATTCGTCTAACATTTTTTCATACACCAATCACACAAAATCTACATAATATTGGGTTGCTTTATTACATAAACATATTTATACACATATGAATCTTTATGTATCGAGTGGCAGAGTCTGACAAAGAGATAAAAAGAAAATAAAATTAATGTATGGTTATTAAGATACATGAAATATAAACAGACTATAAAGATGATTCATCAATGTTTTTTAATGATTGGAAAAAAAATACCATTGTGCATTTTTAGTAGTAAATTTGAAATACAATTGCACTACTATTTATTTTGATTGGTTACAAGATTAAATACAAGAAATTTATGGTAGATTGTATTTAATTCAGATAGTCTGAATTAAATGTAATTTGCAGTTTATATCATAAATATTTTCCGAATATACCAACATACTGTTTGTAAAAATAAGCGTGTAGAGTATTTGAAAGAAAATAAAATAGCGAGAAGATAAGTGAATCATTCATATAATTGAAGAGCGTTCGTGCATATTCTGTGGTTACGGACGTGACTAAACGCTTTCTCCTAATCACAATCACAAAAATAAGAATCAAAGTCTCAGATTCAACAAGTATGCATATGCATGAAAGTGAATGAATGAATAAAATATATACGAGCAATGCAATAAAAAAAGGCCATAATTATTATCAATCTGCATATACATTTGCTCGTAATTCATTTATATTTTGGCGTATTGTGAACTTCAAGAAGTGATAGTTTTTTGGTGTTTCTGAACGCCGTCTAATTGTGAGAAACAATTGATTATTAAACAAAATAAAAATACTATTAGAATGCATAACGTGTTATACTGTTTATGTATGCAGTGGCATGAATACGAAATATAATATTATAAATATTATATTTGTTTTATCAGTTTAAAATGTGACATGTCAAACCGACTTATGCATACTAATAGCGAAAATTGGAGTAATCATTTCGAATTGAGAACGACGAATGATAACACAACGTCGTGAGATGAATAAAAAGATTTAGAATCAATACTGAACTAAACATATTGAAATATATTTGCAGATATATGTACATATGTGTGTTTAGGAATGTTGGACACACGTGAATGTACACATGTTTGCACGATCATCGAAATTATCAAGCGACATATTGAAAAAAAAGTATAAGTCAAAGTTTTTATTACTTCTTTTGAAATTAAAAAATAGATGAAAAACTAAATTTTGAAAGTTAAAGGAAAAGAATTGGAAAGTGAGAAAATTTTCTTTCACGGAGAAATAATAAAAAAAAAAAATATTTAAAAAAAAAATACATAATTCGTGTTTTATTTAATTTTATGTTTCTATACGTGAATTTCATTAAAATCTGGATTAACTGAAGCATCGAGCGAATCATTCTATGCATATGTATGTATATACTGTTTGCTCGAGATGATTTCTATCGTGTGACCTCTTCAATTTAAACCGCGAAAGTTTCTTCGACCAATATATCATCTCGTACTGTTTTATTTGTGCTCAGTTCACGCACGAGTAACATTTCACAATGTCACTGTGTTATCTCACGTTTTTAATTTAATAATTTCTCCAACGTCCACTTATAATTTCTATACTCTGGTAACTAATTGATAATTTAATGCGAGAGATACACGTCCATGTCTATACATATAAGTAATTACCAATGCCCATCGATTGTTTGAATATAAATAGTAATTAATATCTAATTAGTAGACGCAAAAATTTTTTGGACTTATTAACAAGACAGAAAAAAAAAATTTTAAATACAAATATCATTTCCCTCCATCCTATTATCCCTTTATCCTTACCTTTGTCCTATGTCCTTCAGAAGAGAAAGGAAAAAAAATAATAATTAGAGAAAAAAAAGAAAAAAAAAAATTAAAAAATATCACAAAAAAATGTGGAATAAATGCCAAAAATATTTTTTATTTTTCATACCCATTTTTTAGCATGTAAAATGAGTAAAGACAAAGTATAATCATTGTAAGAATATATTTTTGACGCCGGTGCATAATATGTTTTTTCCACGTCAACATTATAATATAATTGTTGCGCTTCGTTGTAGTTTGTGTAAAATCTATATCTAAGCGTCGCCAGTAAATTCGTTAGCTAACGATTTCATCATCTATAGTATATTATGTTTAAAAATATAATAGGCCTAAAGTGATAATCACTTTAGCAGTGTGTCCCATCTCAGTGCATCAAAACGTAAATAAAATTTAAAAAATTTACATGATAATCAAATATGTCAACTTGATTATCTCAATATAATTATAATGTTTACGTAAAAATAATTTATTTAGAGTATTCATCTATTAAATGAAAAAAAAAAAAAAAATGTATGACGCATTTGAGATAGGATGAACTGCACAAGTGCGTTTATATATGATAAGCATAATACTGTGCGCGATCGAGAGTTAACTCGGCAAATCATTTATGTAATGTTGAGACTGGATTCTGAACGTACAAACTTTATTCTTATATTTTAAATATATCAAGATTGAAATTGCTAAGATAAAATGGAACATGATGTAAAGAAAAAAGATGATGGATAAATGGAATGAACAGAATGGAGAAAGTTGCAATATGAAAGCTCTCGAGATGAGGATAATGAAGCGAAAGAAAGTGGGAAGAAACGATTGTAATGATACGTGAAAAAGCGAAATTTGAATCGAGGTCAAATAGTAATCAATTTTTTTTTTATTCTGTTCACTTTAATTAGTGATTTTATTGTCTAATGAGAATTATGTCTATGCCACAATCACGATGCATGAGCAAATTTAAATATTGGAAGTATTTGTAAAAGACAATAAGTAAATGATGTAATTTTTTTTTTATTATTGATTAGTTGCTATTGACAATAATGAGGTTTATCAATATATGGAAAAGCAAAAAAAAATCAAGTGTTTTTTATGATTGATATTTGTTTGGTACTCAATATTTATTATCTAATGTTTTTTTAATAATATTTGTCATTATTTGTCCTTATGAATTAAGTTTTGTGTGATATTTTTATATGTAATACATTTGAATTTTTTATTTTTTACTGGTTTTATGACTTGATAAAATATTTGCGGATATCATAACTCTCATAAGACAAAATTTGTTTATTTTCTTCGAGTCCAATGCAGCATTGTTAAAAAAAAAAAAGTGTCGTAATTAATATTTATTGAATTTATATTGGACATGTTAAAAATAAAAATTCGATATCTAATATAAAAATTGTCATGGCTATATATGTTTATAAGTCATGTACATATATATTTATCAATGACAGTCAGAGACGCTTATCAATCATATAAAATTCGAGAAACAAAAACAAAATAAAATCCTCAATGTCGTTGATGTTTTTTTTTTTCATACCAACGTGGTAGACTACATTAACATTGTTGATGTAAGTTCCCAGAGGTCTACGAATTGTTACTAATAATATCGTGTAAATAAAAAAATTTACCGCTATAGAGAGCGAGTGACAAAAATAATAAATACATTAGATGATAAGTCAACTTAGTAGTTGAGATTCACACAGAGAAAAAAAAGACAAAAAGAGGTATAAGAGATAATGAAGAAAATTAAAAATATGTCGAACCAAAAATAAATAACAAAACAAATATAATTGCAGAAAAAAAATTATGAGGAAATGATGAAGATGAATACTCATTTGCAATGTTAAAGCATTTTTGTTCTTTTATTTAAAAACATGTAATAGAAATTAATTGTTTTCACATTTCGCTGAAAAAGTTTATTTAAAAATCGATTCTGCAATATCAAAAATAATATGTGTCATGAAAAGTGATAATTATGAAGTAAAACTCAAATAATATCTCACATATAATTGGCGTAATTATGATGATTGAGAAAAGTAAAAAATATATTATACTGCAAAATAACAAACAGAATGAAAAGAATTTTTTAACATATTGGTGCACCAAAACCTAATCATTATTAATTGTATACATTAATTGGATATTGATTATTAATGAGGAACAAAAATAAAAGAAAAAATTATCAATTGCTTTAAAGATATTATTTTTCCTCTTATCTATATTTATTTGTTTAATCGTCAGATGTATTGTGTGCTTTCACGACAATATCGACCAAATAATACTTGTTGTTAGAGTAATCGCGAGTTATATTTTTACTTCAGTAATAAGATAAGCTTTTGTCGTGAAAGCTTGGTTAATGTGAAAAAAATTATGTCCACAGACGCCTCGGATTCTCGTGGTAGTCATTGCAGTGGTGTTCCACCTGTAGCGAAAAAAAAATTGGAAAAACCACCATTCAATCTTTATTTCGCTAAAAGTCAGCCAACAGGTCGTTCTGACTTTCGTATATCCAAACTTGACGGTATTTTAAATTCACTTATTGATTTTAATAATTATCCATATTTCAATAGATATTTATCATTCAATTTAAAGGCGTTATTAAATTCATAGCAAAGTTTATCACTCCGAAATTTTATTCAATTGACAATGACAAGGAGGAACAAAATGATTATCAACGTTCAAAAGAAATAATGGAGAAAACTAAAATTGAAAATGAAAAGAAGAATTGTAAAAATCTTTATCATCTTCCATTGTTGAGCAGTCAAAGGTAAATAATTCTTTATCATTTCATTAAATTTACTTTGATTATAATTTAATTCGTGAGAAAGAATTAACGAGATTTATTTTTTTTTTTCATTTCAGTTATGGATGGTGGTATGATCGACATTTGAATTCAAATGATCCACGATTTAATTTTCATAAAAATACATCAGACATGGTGCACTCGAATATAATGATACAATGGGAAGATAAGAAGTTACGAAATGTCTGTCATTAATTATTAAAACAAATATTATCCCAAATAATTATAATTAAATTGTATATCAATGCGACTCTATATTTGACATTGGAAAACATAAAGTGTATTTAGTTAGTGAGGTTCCAATGAAAACAATTGATGATTTGAAATTATATTACCATAGTTGCAATAATATTATTTATCATATTTCTTTACTGCTTAATTATGCATATTTATCTATTAATCAATATTTATTATCTTATTGAAATTTATATTTAAAAATTAAATGTACATTTTTGTTGTAAATATTTTCTTCTATTTCAGTTACCAATATAATATGCATCAGTTTATTAATTTGAATTCTCCCGCTGAAAAATTTGCGCGCGTAATTTACCGCGTTTTTCCCTCTCCCGCGTAAATGACCCGCGCAAATAAAGCTGATAGCCAATCATGTGAAAGTATGCCGCGCAGTCGCCGAACTGGGGGAAAATCTGAGCCTACCACTGGCGTATCCAGAGTATTCAACAATCAGTATCATCATTGTAGCCAGTAGTCGATTATTCCGCCAAAAATGAATGCTGGCGTGGAAGAAAACACACGATTAACCGATGATTTTGTCGACGATTCTGAGGATTATTTACCGCCAGAAAGGTGAGATAATATCTATTAATTATAGTCACAAGTTTGATTGTGTTGTAATGTTGTGATAACATTTTTTTAACCTATGTCGTATCATCAAGAGTCCTGTTTTTTTTGGGTATTAAGGGGGCGCAGGTGCACACATCCAGGTAAGGTTAAGAAATCCCCTTGGTCCAGTATTTTCACCCCTGTACAGCTTAACAAAAGTCGCCCTCGCCCTCTCTCCGTTGGCAAATCATTATTTTTTTTTTTAAGAAAAAAAAATTTATTCTCAAACATTGTCTTGAAATTTATATTTACTCCAAGAAATTTCACTAAAATTATTATGGCTGAAACATGTTGGTATCACAGGTAATAATATCTTATCTCCAACAATCTTACATATTTTTCTTGTACCATAACAAATCAATATTTATTTTCCATGTGAATTCTAATAATTTTCAATTATTCTCTTTTCAGTTTTCTCAATAACAATACAGTAACCATTTTGTAATTTGCCAGCTCCAAGAATAGTTGTACATTTTTGAGATTGAATTATACGATTATACTCTTTGAAATTCAATTTGTTTCAATATTCTATGGTTTTTTTGTCATCTCAATTTATTGTATTTATCTCTAACCTCATAAGCAAAAATATCAACTAGTTAAATAAACTAATATTTTATTCAATAGTTCAACTGTAGTTGATTATTTGTAAATATCTAAATGCTTAAAAATATTTTGTTTCAACTCAAATATTGTCCCATGATAGTTGTGTACTTATCTAAAAATAAAAATACCGTACACTTTTTGGCTACAATATATCAAACTGTAGATTTTTCTTGGAATCCATAGTCTATTCGTTGATATTTTTTTTTCTATTAAACTATTTTCATAGACTCTATTATTAATTATAAACACTCAAAGATATAAATATGTCTCCTCTTTATCTATCTATTTATATCTCAAAGTTAATAATACATCTTTGTCTGTTGTATATAGCAAACGTATGAAGTTAGATGATGGCTGCAATAACAATTTAAATAGCACTTTAAATAGTGATTCGAAAAATAATGGAAGATGGTCACGTCCAGGTGACACAAGTCTCGTGGAACCTGAAGTAATGGTGGATTTAGGTGTGAGCATGCTGGATGATGAAGAAAGCAGCGAAAGCTTGAGAAAATCTCCAAGTCATGAGCCTACCATATTTCCAAATAATTATGAACACGTGAATTCAGATAATCAAGACAGAATTTTCAGAGGCACTAATTGTGATGCATTATGTATTGAGAGGTAAACATTTATAATTGATTGAGCTTTCTTACTAACAAATTTAGATAATTAAACTTTGAAATATCGATATTAGCTTCGAAGATAGTGAATGTTGATATTTATTATTGTAATATTGATCTTGAAGAGTGTCATTGTCTGATGTGGGATGCAATAATATTGGCCTCATGTTGGACATTGAAAAAATCGAGAATAAATTTGTTTAAAGATCTCGATATGATCATAAATAATTGTATTAACAACTAACATTTATTGGGCAAAGGTTGGAGCAAGAATCTTATCACATGGAAAATTCAGCTACATTCAAAACTATGGGCAGTGAGTCTGGATATGGATTAAAAAATGAAGTGTTTGCAGAAAAAACGCAAAATTTTGATGAAAATGATTCGAGTCCAATGAATACAAGTGATATAGATCAATTTTATTTGTTTAGACGAAAAAAGAAAAATTCATTTTCAGGTGAAGATAAATTTAATAAACTATCAGACGAGATGGTACTTATGATTTTCAAGTGGCTGCCAAAGAAATGTCTTGTCCGATCAATGTTAGTTTGCAAAAGATGGTGTCAAATAGCGTGTGATGAAGCATTATGGACACGATTAGATGTTGGCAGCAAAGTATTGAGTGGTGGAACATTGGGGCATATTTTACCTCGAGGTGTTCAAATTCTTAGATTAGCTCAAGCCGAACTTGCCGATCCAATATTTCAACCAAACTCAGAGATATTATGTGATGATTACATGAGTAAATTACAATATCTTGATTTATCAATGGCTGTCATTTCGCCCAGTGGTTTAACATCATTATTATCCAAGTGTAGACTGTTGAAAAAATTATCGTTAGAAAAATGTGTTCTCAATGAAAAATGCTGCGAAGCCATCAGTCAAAATTCTGGTTTAAGTGTACTTAATTTAGCAATATGCGAAGGAATTGATATTAAAGGTGTTGAACATTTAATGAAACTCACAAAGTAAGATTTATTTAATTTGTTAATTTTCATTATTACCCTGAATTCATTAATTTAATTAAACATTTTATTTTTTTTTCTAGTTTAAATGCATTGAATATAGCTTGGTGCTCATTGAATTCTGAGACAGCAGCCTTATTATGTGAATCAATGCCTCCATCAGTAACCAGGTTGAATATTTCTGGATGCAGAAAAACATTAACTGATCATGGTAAATAATCAATGCACTTATCTATTAATTAAATATTAATTGTATATTAGTATAATATATCAATATTTTATTACTTTCAGATGTAAAAAATTTAGTAAGTTCATGTCCAAATTTAGTGGAACTGGATTTAAGTGATTGCACAATGTTAACGATAAATTCCGCTCAAAGTATATTAAATCTTCAACATTTAGAACATTTATCATTGAGTCGTTGTTATAGTATTCCGGCCTCGACGTATGTAAGATTAGCGTGTATGAAATCTTTAATGTTTTTAGATGTATTTGGTCTCATGACAGAATTAATGCTCAAATCGTTACAAGCGAACTCCAACGGAACTGAAATTAATAAATTTTTGTATAGTTCAGTTGCAAGACCCACCGTTGGTGTACGAAGAACAAGCATATGGGGTCTTCGTGTTAGAGATTAAGATGAATTTCCAAATCTAAAATAAAAATTAATGAAACAATCAAGAGTATACAGTTTATAGAAAATTAAAAATCATTTTTAAATGTAGATTTTCGTTTTTCATTTGAGTAATTATTAAAATTACCATGAAAAAAAATGCAGTAAAAAAAGCTGATTTGTAAATTTCTGCTTTATAGTGATTTTTAATGATCTCTTAACAGGAACATGAAAACTGCCTTCTGCTGTCGAGACTGAAAATGTTTATATATTTATATATATATATATTGCAAAAATTAGAATAATAAATTCAACTTCATTTCTTCTACGTTGTTTGAAACTAACAATAATTCAAATGAATAATTGTCATCAATATTAATTACCAATGATGTGTTCTGTGTTGATAGAGTTAGATGAAAAGGTCATTTTTTTTAATTCGATGTCATGTAAATACCATATATATATATATAAATCCAATCCGATGATCCAGTAAAATTTATTGATTAGCAAAACTATTTTTCATTTAAATCTAGTTGATAATGCAGTTTATTTTTCATTTTTCGATTAATATTACTTATATTATCATTGATTAACGATGCGAAATTTTTAATCAACTAATATTATTTTACTTTCGTCATTGGTTGTATGTATTTATAATCCGATTATTTTTTTGTTGAATTTATTAACTATTAAATTTTGTAATATCTACTAAACTTAGTATAAGATATTCGTGTTGGAAAAATTTATAAACTCGTGATTCGAGATAATATTTTCATTGAAAGTAGAACAATGTTCAAAAGAGTCGAAAAATGTATTTTTAGAATTCACAAAATATTTAATATTTTCTATCTTATTAAACAGTAATTAAATTATACACTGTCTATATCATATGGAATGAATAAAAAACAAGTGCCTTTACTCAAATAAGAATTGTACCAAAACAATGGCGAATTTTTATTAACTGTGTTACATAATAAAAACATTTAATCGCAAATATAACTTGTCATACATACAATCATTATTTAAATTCTTCTAGTAATAGATTTTGGTTGCGATCAATAAAGCCAAATGCTTTGAATATTTAACTAAAATACGTCCCTGAGGTAACTATAAACCCGCTACATTTGTTCAACGAATACAAATAGAAAAGAAAAAAAAAATGATAACACGAAAATTAGATTGGACAAGGATTTCTTAACAAGAACAAAAATCATGTATATACACATTGATATATCATGAATTCCAATAATCTGATATCAATAAAATATAAATAGTCTTTTATGGCCAATTTCAAATTTTTTAACTATGAAAAGATATACAAGACTAATGAACTCTCATGCGTTCACTGTCTGATCACTTGATGGTGTATTTTCGATTGATAAAAGTGGCTTCGTATGGGTGACTTTTGAAGGTTCTGTATAAATAGATTTTGATTCTTGTCTCTCTTGTTCACTTTGCCATTGAACTTTTTGTCTATGTTGTTTTACAGCTTCCAAACATTTATCAATTACCATTTGTTCTGTAAGAACACCATCTTCTGATGCATAAGCAGCTGCTTGCCAGGCAACTCCAAGTTTAGCTAACTCTCGACCCGACATACCTTCAGTTAATCCCGCCATTTTACTACAAAGAGCACCATAATCAAATTGTGAAACTTTCAATCGTTTTTTGCCTTCCGTCGCCGGTTGAAGAACAAATTTATCAAAGTAAAGACGAATGAGACGTTCTCTTTCTTGAATTCCAGGTAATTGAAATTCTACCATCTCATCCAATCGATCATTCACAGCCCAATCAAATTGTTCAGGTGTATTAGATGCGAGTACTAACATAAATTTATTACTTTGTTCGCCAGTCCTATATAAAAATGCATTCAGCATAGCACGAAGATCCTCCGATATATGTTCACTAGATCGTTTTCTAAGGAATGCATCCGCTTCGTCAATAAATAATAATAAACCTTTTCGAGAAGTTGATGCCCAATCGAAGACCTTATGAAGCGCAGTTACACCATCACGACCCAATGGTGATAAATCACCCCCAGTTAATATTGCATAATCCATTCCAGAGTGCTGTGAAAGTTTTTTAGCAAACATTGTTTTACCAGTACCTGGTGGCCCATGCATTAAAATATTACGATACATTCCACGATTTTGCTTTGTATTTTTAGTTGCTATTGCAATATCTCGAAGTCTCTCTTCAAGTTTTGGAGCAAGAACCACACCAGAAAGAGCATCAGAAGGTTTCTGTTGCAGTTTTTTTACTGCTTGTATTGGATGACGAATTGTATCAAGTGCAGAAAATCGTGAAGTTTCGCGCACCAATGAAGGTTTGCCTAATCTCGCTTCAATATATCGGGCTGCTACTCCAGTTGAACCTTTTGCTGAATAAACACCTAATGCCAATAAAGATAAACCACCTGCAGCAGTTAATATTTTGTCCCAGTCCTGAAGTAATGAAGTTACTCCTGTACCTAGCACTGAACCAGCTGTCCTGAAAAATAAAAATTATATATTTTTTTTTTAAATAATGGAAAACTTTAAATAATTCAAATAACTTACTTTATAGATTCAAGAACAGTTAAACGATTTTCTGAAGCTTTTAATCGAATTTGTTCCAAATTTAAATCCTGATTTTCTCGATCTATCTTTGCCTTTGCTTTCAATTCAGCCGTCAATTTTTTCATCTCATTTTTATGTCTCAATTCCATTTCATGTTCAATAGTTGCTTTTCTCATTGCTTCTTGTTTAGCTACAGATTCTTCTTGTCTCCTTAAATTTTCATCATTCATCCTCTGCTGCTGAGCTAATTGATCTTCATATCGTTTTCTCGCTAATGTGTCTTGATATTGAGCTCTCATTTGATGTTGCTTCGATTCTTCAGCAATCGTTTTTCTTCTTTCTTCACCATCAACTCTTTTTTGCTCCAATTTTAACTGCTCTATACTGGCCTCATACTGTTTCAATTGAGATTGTATCTCAACTTGCTTAGTTGCCTCTTGTAGTTTTGTCAATTCCAAAGCTTCTTTGGCATGAGCTACAATAAAATAATAAAATATATTATCATCACAATGATTTTAATATAACATTGCTATTGAATTATTTAATAAATACAGTATCTCAAGACATTATTAAAAAATCTCAAACCCTAAAATATAACCTTAAATTCATCAATGAGCTTACGTAATCCAATATAATAATTGTCATGAATGTTAATGTAAAATAAATTAAAGGATTTATTCTTACAGGAGTTTTCCAGTTGTTTTGCAGCAACGGCTGCACGTTCAAGTGCACTTGAATCAAATCTATAAGCATCCATTCCCGCGCCGGATTTTTTTGAAGGAGGATCATTTGAGTCTCCTGAACCTCCAGAGCCTGAAGCCGGTGGTTGAACATAATCAGAAAAATCCTGTGGTGGTTGTTGATAACGAGAACCCAAAAGCCACGACATTTTCTTTGTATAATTACAGAAAAATTAATATCTTTCAATGTATTTAACAGCACACGAGAATATTCTTATTACAACTTAATACAACTGAATAAATGTCCGCACGTGCTGCAAGCTCAGAGGCTCAAAGATACGACACACTATGTATATAAAGGAGCAATTTCATGATGCCGCTAATCACAGCATCAAATGTGTGTCAGTGTGTGTGAAATGTATATCTATACATAGACATTTTGAAAATATATATATATATACACTTGCATGTATTTAACCATGACGCTGCCAACTTAAATTTCTATAATAGTTTTATTCTATTGGTAGTAGAAAATGTCGCTACTGCTGCCGGGTGATATTATAGGTTAGATTTAGAGGTTAAGAATATATCGTAAAGATATAGGTTATGTACTATTATTCTGGTGAATTTAGGATATTGCATTAAAGTTTTGTATTAATAAAATATTTTTTCACGTAAATTTAAGCAATTTTATGTAATAATACTGACTGATTTGTTAAATATTGTTACATAATTTATATAATAAGAAAAAAAAAGTATCTCCTCCTTAGTGATTATACATATATATATATATATATAATCTTTTGAATCTCATGGGAATAATGGAAATGGACTGCAGGATTTTGAATATGATATGATCTGAAACGTAAAAACAAAAATATTTTTTATGGAACGTAGTGAATTCTATCAACAAAATAATATCTGAAAATATAATTGCATATGTAGTAAAAAAAAAATATTACATATTTTTATTATGGAAATGTTTTGTTTGAATGAATCAAAAACAAATACTTCAATTGGTCAAACTAACCTCGAAGAAATTATTACCCGTTCACAATGTCAGAAAGGAATATTTTTTAGTTTCGAGTTGGTTCGATGCAAAAACGATGATAAAGAATTTTACAAAAAGTTTGTTGTAATATTTTATGTATTTATACTTTCTTAATAATATTATTCTGCTTCATTGAATATCAAAATATATTTATTTAATATATTTCAGGATTTTTTCGGATACTAAAGATTGTTCACCACTTTTTTATTCGTTGACATGGCATAATGGACCATGTTTAAATGACAATTATTTTGCGTCTTTAGAGACATTGCCAGAATTTCCAAATAATATATTGTTCCATTTAGCCGCTCGTGGCCTCAAACGAAACATTGTTCTGAAAATTCTCCATCGAGCATTCGAGCTTGATATAAAAAATTTATTTATTATACGTGGAGGTTGATTATTTTATGATATGAATATCTTTCTAGTTAATTCATATTCATTTATACATATGCCTTTGATAATATTCCAGATGGAAATCCGAATGATGGTGATTTTAATTATGCTGTAGATTTAATTAAATTTATAAAAGAGCAATATGATAAAAAATTTTGTATTGGTGTGGCTGGATATCCAAATCAACATCCAGAGAGTTTGTCTAAGGAGGCTGATCTTCATTATTTGAAAGAAAAAGTTGAAGCTGGCGCAAGCTTCATCATCACTCAAATAATATTGGAGTCATCGTCGTTCATTAATTTCGTAAAAGATTGTAGAAATTATGGTATTAATGTACCAATAATTCCATTAATAATGCCAATACTAAGTTACGAATCTTTCATTAAAATGGCAAAAATTTGTAGCCTTGCCGGACCTCAATATTTATACGATGATTTAATTTCTTTAAAGGATAACACAAAAGCAGTACAGCAATATGGAATACAGTTAGCAATTAATATTGTAGAGGACATTATATCTAATAGTTGTACCTCGATATTTCATTTGTGTACTCTCAATAAGTAAGTATACATATTAAATAAATAATATTCAATCAATTAACAATAATTAATCTCTATGAATATTCTTCATTCCAGCATTACAATAGCTATTGAACTATGTGAGAAAATTTCCAAATTAATAGCTCACAAAAAAATTATTCATGCTTTGGATCTTAATTAATTAATTCGATAAGCAAATTAATTCAAATAAAAAATAAATCTCGCGCTTTATTTTTAAATGAAAAACGCCATTTATTTACCATCACGTTACCCATGCGCACCAATACACACCTGGTTTACGTCCTGGTACGACTTTAGCCAATGAAAAATGTCGCATGATCCTCAGGATCCACCAACCGTTGGTTGTATTATCGCGCATGCGTCAAATTTATATCTATATCCACACTAGATTTACACATATTTAACCTGATGCACATGCGCAGATTGAAACAAGTGTGGAAGCACTCTCTCTTTTCGGCAAAAAATGATGATGGGGGGATAGCGTTCGGTACTTTTGGTAAGTTGGGTTGAGTTGGGCGCCACATCTTTGCGCGGTCGGTTCATTGAAAAGAGGGAAAGCGTAAGGAAGAGATTGAAGTGAGAAAACTAAGGGAAAAGGAAAAGGAAAATATACGAGACATAACTCAAAGGATAAAAGAACAATGGCACTATTTCGTTTAAGTGCGGCAAGATGCTTGGAATTACAGGTAAGTTCAATATTTGCTGTAAATTTTATTATTTCGTCAAGCATTATTTTATTATTCTGATTTTTATCAGTTTTAATATTTCAAATAATTCATTAATATTTACCATTTATTAATATTAATATTATTAAATTATAGAGAAAGTTCGTGAATATTATGATTTAACAATTTTTTTTTTAATTTTCATGATTACTAGATTTTTTTAGCTTAAAAATGCGGGAAACACACGTTTTTTCCTCAATAGAATACCATTTTATCAACCGGAATTCCTTTCACTCATACGCCAACGCTTCTTCCAACACGAATCAAAAAGACTCGGAAAAAATGCTTTTTCACCATTTGTAACGGTGATCCATTATCATTTGTATAACATACATAAATTCAAGAATATACGTAGTATTAAAAATTAATTCTACAAATTTTAAATAAATATACATATTTAAGAGTTAGTAATGCAAGTAAAATATTTATCGTATTGAGTGCATTGATTTAAAATGACTATTTTCATAAATGGAATATCGTCAATCGAATATACAACGATGAGACGACAAACTGGAACTTGAGTTCATGCGCTCTCGTGACGGTAGACTGTCAATAATATTATATAACTTTATGAAAATATCTCCGGTGTGCAATAATTTACTATAAAACTTTGAATACAAAGTCGTTTATTAATAGCAAAATAAAAAAGTGCCATCCAAGCTAATATTTAAACAGAAATTGATTTTATCGACTGTATATCAATTACCCTGAAAAAAAAAAATTCAATTGCAAAAATATCAAGAGAATATACTAATATACAAAATCGATATAATTAAATAACTTCATCCAGACTGATTAAATTTACACAAGTAATTCAATTCATCAAACAAATCGATAAATGTTTTTTTTTGTACCACAACCTCAGACACACTTATAAACTCCATGTGTCTATGACCTCTGAATTAATCTCTGTTTCATATAATTTTACCAATTTTCAAGGTAATGATGTTCAAGTATTACAAACTTTTTCTTTTTAAACACTATTCAAATAATAAATTAAATTTTTTTGAATCTAAAAGAAAAATTAATGACCCAATTCAAATATGAACATTATTTTTTTTCTAATCAATTTCATATCATTAATCACATTTAAATGATTCGTTTATTTGTTACTGAATTCGAATAAAATATTGTCCTAATTATTCTTTTCCATTTGTTGATTAAAAAAATAATTATGACTTTAAAATAGCCTCAAGGGAAAAAAATCGATAGTACCTAACTCCTTACCTAAAGCATACCTAACACACACCCCCTCGTGGCAAAAGTTTCAATCAGCATATTGCATATACACCTCTCTAAAATTAGCAACAATTCGAGGTCGAAAAACTACTTTGCCCCCCTAATCCACATCGATCAAGGCTTCTAAATTTCCTGTAGGTCATTTGCATACACGTTTAGTTGTCCAATATCCTAATTGCCAATTTCGTGACCTCAGCCACTAAATTCTTTCTTCTCTCTTAAGAATATTAAAAATAGCAATGAAGAAGAATATTAAACATAGCAATGTCTTTAAATTAATAAAAACAATTTCGACTTATATTGAAATAAATATTCAAAAATGGATACAAAAATGAACTGCAGTTGACAGACATTATCTAACTCCTCACGACTACGTAACAAACTATTTTCGAAGTCTGTTATATTATTGTCTGTTCAATTATTTTTAGTCTTTGTACATGTAACCAAGACATTGAGAGAAAAAAGAACAAAAAAAAAATATTTTTTCTGCACTTTAACAATATATAATTTTTATTTATTGACCTTTATCTATACATCACTGCCAAGTTGGAATTTATTTATAAATTGATATATATATTTACTAAATTTGACATTTGTAGAATCGTCATTGTATATTAAATACGTCACATCATTTTCTATTACATAACTGCTTGGCAATGAAAATGTAATCGCCACCAATGCGACTCGTCACTTACTTGTTATTAATTAGAGCATTAGCAAGTCACGTAGTGAAATGAAATATTGATTGTAGGATTTTTTTTTTCATTAATCGCACAATTGGAAATTATTCCTTTTTATTTTATTTAGTCGTAAATATATTGTTCCAAGTGTAAAGCTGTAATGTACATACATGCATAAACACTTTAGAAGTATATTTATGATGATGGAATCGCCATATGGTTAAAATAACGAAGAATCCACGTGGCATATTTTCTATCGACAAACCAAACTCTCACCACGATGCTTCGCAATGGATTTTACAGGCATTCTATTACAGTAATTCTGTAGAATATATATATATATATACATACATACATACAAAAATCATGTGTTCCAACATTCGACTCACGTGACTCGAAAATACTCTTGAAGAGAAAAAAAAACCTGATAAGATCCAACAGCTTTATATACCTCGACATAACCAGTTTCTCACATATTTTACTGTTGTTATTGGCTTTTTTATTTCTTTACTTTCTTCATTTTATTCATTTTTTCTACTTTTCACTTTGATACAATTTTTTTTTCTCGATACAAGAAAGATCTTTGGCCTCATAACGTCACACAATGACTTTTCACCATTATAATTAGTCGTAGCCAGACACAATTTCAATATTTGTTTTATTTCTTATCCACTATCATTTCATTCCACGATTATAAATTTGTCTATATCGTCAAAGTCCATGGTCCCTTTGTAATTAATAATAACTTATCATTCAATTCAATAATTCGTCAGATTATTTGTTTTTTTTTTCTTTCTTTTCATTCATATTATTATCATGCATTAACAGGCATCTCATTCAATGTTAAATTATAATTTCATCTATCATTTACAATCATAATGTTTAATAAATGTTCCTGGAATTTTACACATTGACAATTTTTTTTTTTTATTATCACATACGCAAGTTTTGCTTATTATGTGTAATTCCTATGACGTAAGATTCAATGACTGTATGTAATATAAAATTACTAAATGTATTTATAATAATTGTCAATCAGGTGTTTGACATTCTAATTTTTTTTTTTACAATCATTGTATTATTATTTCATGCTATTATATTTTATTTATACAAAAGTTAATTTTTTATACATTCTCCCCTAAGGTTATTTAAAATATTCGGATGTTTTAATTCATTATGTCTATTAAAATTGTTAAATAGATGTTTTATGATATTTTCATGAGGTCGGAAGTGCTGATGATTCTAAAAGTCAATTGAAAGATCACACAAACACTAATGCACCATCAAGTTATTTTTTTCTTTCTTCCTTGTAAATCTTTTGTCATTTTTTATATTTATCTTCACATTTCTAACACAACTATACATTACAAAATATAAAATATAATTTAACGACATTACTTGAAATCCACATCGTTTATTTTTTATTTTATCACTTCACCAATGTGTTACATGGTAGTATCAAGCATAATATCTCACTCGCAATATCGTGATGGTTAAATTTAATTATATATAATTTTTTATTTTTATGAACTCTTATATTTTATTGTTTGTTTTGTTCTTGAATTTTTACGTAAACAGTAGATGAATCCGTTGTGAATAATTCAATAACTGCAGTCTTATCCTCATCAACATTTTGTTCACCTAAATAAGCTAAAAAAAGATGGAAAAGATTTTACCTCGACCCACTTATAAATACCTGTGTGATACAGGCTACGTCTGCGCTACTCATTCTCTTTGCTCTTCACCTCTCTCAATATGATTATCTGTACGTGTTCTATACTCGGTGTTTAATCGTAAAAAATAAAAAAAAAAGTTACGATACATATGTGATGTTATTGAACAGACATGAAAAAAAGTAAATCAATTTTAAACATGATTTAGATATGAATTATCTTTTTTTTTTTGATTCCAACATCATAACTAGGTTTAATGACAGACATATGTATACATATTTTTGCATACAACATAATAATCCGTTGACTTTATCATAGCGTAGAAATATATGAATTTTATGCTCCATTGAAAAAAAAAAATTAAAAAAATCAATAGTAATAATAATTGCTTTGCGACAGCCTTGACATTTTTCTCTGTGAATATTTTTTATAATATTATGTAAAAATTCATGAAAATTAAAATAAATATTCAATTTTATTTTCAGAAATTCAGTGCGCCAATTATCCTTCGACCGCTGTCAGATGCATCAACGGATCTTAAGAAAGTTCTCAGTGAAAAAATCCCAAAGGAGCAGGAGCGTATCAAAGCATTTCGAAAAAATTATGGCGGTACGAAAGTTGGTGAAGTCACCGTTGATATGGTATGATATTACAACATTCACGCAAGCATGTTGCATGTATACTTATACATATACAAATCAGTGATTCACTTGACAAGACTCGTAACGTAATAACATTATTTATCTCGTAGTATTTAGAGATATCTTTATAATTTTTTTCCTTTCCATTACCTAATCGCCGATAATAATTGTTTCATAAAATCGATTTTAATTATATTTTAATTATTATGACATGTGCAATGAAACAGATCACGACCTTTATTTATTAGTATCGATATTATTTGTAATTACTATAATTAAATTAAAGATAGAGAGACTATTAAATTATAACGAATTATTTATCTTGTAGATGTACGGCGGTATGCGTGGAATTAAAGGTCTCGTATGGGAACCATCAGTATTAGATGCCGATGAGGGGATTCGATTTCGAGGAAAATCCATTCCTGAATGCCAAAAATTATTACCAAAAGCACCAGGTGGTGAAGAGCCACTACCTGAAGGTCTATTTTGGCTCCTAATCACCGGCGATGTACCTACTGATGCTCAAGTTAAAGCCATTTCCAAGGAATGGGCAGCAAGAAGCTCAATTCCCGCTCATGTTACAAAAGCCCTAAACGATTTTCCCAAAACTCTTCATCCAATGACTCAATTCTCAGCAGCAATTACCATTCTTAATAGTGAGAGTGAATTTGTCAAGGCTTACAGCAGTGGAACGAAGAAAGCCTTGTATTGGGAGTCTGTTTATGAGGATTCGATGAATCTCATTGCCAAGTTGCCGGTTATTGCAGCAACTATTTATCGTAATACTTATAAAAATGGCAAAGGTCTTGGCTCAGTTGACAGTGGCAAAGATTGGTCATGGAATTTTGCAAATATGCTTGGCTATGACAATAAAGAATTTATCGAGCTCATGAGACTCTATCTTACTATTCATTCTGATCATGAGGGCGGTAATGTTTCTGCACATACCACTCATTTAGTTGGATCTGCACTCTCTGATCCCTATCTCTCATTCGCTGCTGGTATGAACGGTCTCGCTGGTCCACTCCACGGTCTTGCCAATCAGGAAGTGCTTGTGTGGTTGCAAAAACTTCGAGCACAAGTCGGTGACAATCCGAGCGACGATAAACTCAAAGAATTCATTTGGAATACACTCAAGAGCGGTCAAGTTGTTCCTGGATATGGTCATGCTGTATTGAGAAAAACTGATCCACGATACACATGTCAACGAGAATTTGCCTTGAAACATCTTCCCAACGATTCACTATTCAAGGTTGTTATTTATTTTTATTTTTCATGGCTGTGTTTTACTGTGAATTTAAATATCAATCAGGCAATTTCAATTAACTAATTATCCTATTATCAATTTCAGTTGGTTTCTCAGGTGTATAAGATTGTTCCACCTGTTTTATTGGAAACAGGAAAAGTCAAGAACCCATGGCCAAATGTAGACGCTCATTCAGGTGTTCTTCTTCAATATTATGGCATGAAGGAAATGAATTATTACACTGTTCTCTTTGGTGTTTCTCGAGCGCTTGGTGTTCTTTCTGCACTTGTTTGGGATCGTGCTCTTGGTCTACCAATCGAGAGGCCCAAATCACTTAGCACCGATTTATTAATGAAGGCCACCAAAGCCGCTTAAATATTGCCAACGTAATAATTTATTCCCAACTCAAGTTCAACCATGTGCACAGAAACAAGCAGTAAAACAAAGAAGAGAAAAAAAAACGATAACATAAAAAATATCTAGCGACCAAAATCGTTGCATAGTTTTATTAGATATCTATGTATCAATCTCGCGCTATATATGCTCCAATTTTGTATTTGTCATCAAAGCAATCAAACAGTTTTTCGATAAGTAATCAAAAATTATCGATTAATGCCAATACGAAAGAATTAAAATTATTAAAATAAACAGGAATAATGAACAATATAGTATTGGCTGAGCAAGAATATCAATAGCGAAACACAAAATCATATTAACAATAATTCATTCTATGTAATTTCAATTGCGTAGTCCATATAATTTAGTAAAAACAAAAAATCGCGTCATTAATAATACATTGAGTGACAGAAAACAGAGTATTTAACAATAAAAAAAAAACTTGGCTAGTGTATAATTATTAGAATGAATCGTTATTATTAAAAGGTGCAGCAATAATAATAATTAATATCATTGTACCTTATTCTTTTTTTTTTCTTCACTTCATTTTGATGCTGTCATAAACATAATTAACGATGGAAAAAGAAAACAAAGATCGGTAGACAATTTATAGATATAATTAATTAATGATCGTCGAATAAATGTTAAAATCATGTTACTGAAGACTTTAATGTCATACTGCCTACAAGGTGTAAAAATAAATATTCCACACTGAGTTTTTCAAGTTAATATAACGAATGAAATAAATTTCATCACTTATACCAGATATATTTTGGTATAGGTAGATTGATTATAAATTCAGTCGATGATTCAATAATAATGTTGTTTGTAATGTACATGCGCGAAGGTTTTGGAGTACAACGGCTCGATGAATACTTAATTAATGAAATATTGTGTCTGACGTATATCAGTAAGGTTTATGTGAATTCATTACAAGTGTCGTTAAAACATTAATCGACTATGACACGTACAAGTCAAGAGTTTCTGTAAATTAATATCGAGGCTTGATGCCAGTGATGGATACACCATTTTAAAAACGAATGAATGTATGCGATAACTAGTTTATAATGAAAATAAAATAGATATCTCATCGTAATTGAATTAATTGTTGAATATTTTTTATGAAAACAAATCCATAGTGATGAATTAATTTTTTTTTTTTAGATATTAGTTTATTTTATATCTTATTATTCAGAAAGAAAAATCCTTTCAACAGACTTTATATATAAACCATTTCCATATATTCCACACAGAAGTCACAGATTTCCATGCTTAACTAAAACATTATTCTTATATCTAATTTCTATATTAAAGCGAAATTGTATGATAAATAATTTTACTTTCCATACTTTTTAACGATTGCCACACTCGTAACATGTACCACATGCGATCACCATATTCTTTTCTCAAAGCATTCTTCTCAATATGAGAGAAAAAATTAATATTTCATCATTTATTATTTCATTTAAATTTAGTCTTACAACGTGTAATTGCAAACAGTTTGCGTAAACAAACATTTGTTATATGTGTTAACAATATTCAATTGCAAGATTATACTTTAAAAATGTATCTTTTAAAGTATTCTTAATTCATATAGAGATTGGTCATAAGTCATGAGTATCATGACATTTACAATGCGTAGAAAGACCAAATAAAATGAGGCAGTTGGCAATATATTCACGTATTAACTCGATACGTTTATTAATTTAATTTTTTTATCAACATTTTTCATCATCACGATTATCTTCATAATTTAGCTAATGATTTTGATTTTCTCATTTCTCTAGCGAGATATAAAAAAGATTCGTGTTACTTTTTTTTTGTAAACCACTGTCTCAGCGTGAAATCACGTATCACAGACTAGTACAGAATTATTAACATCAAGATTTGCTATTGTACTTGTTAAATAACCTTGTATTGAAATCGTACAATTTTATATGTTGCCACGCGTCAAACAACTTAATTAGATCAGTTCAAATTATTATGTAAGTCGCGACAAAGTAAAAGCCATTATAAAATTTTTCTACACGATAATCACCTTTTTTTATATCTTGTTCTATTTATTTATTTATTTTCCGATTCTTTCTCCATTTATACCAACAAATCAATGAGACTTGACGTTGAATCAATGAATACGTATTTTTAAAAAATTAGTTGCGGTCATTTTATTCCATTTTAAAAATATCGTTGAGTATGTTACTTTTAAATATAAAATAAATCAAGAAAAAAATAAGAAAAATATTCACTGGTATCAGTCTCTCTGTTTGAACATCGTGACATAAAAATCCCAGCTTATATTTATCATTATTTCAAATTATTTTATCAGTATGCAATCAATTAACAATACCAAAAAAAATCCTCGAATTTCGCACTCTTTTTCTCCTGTCTTTTCTAACTTAATCTCAAATTTGTACAACTTTTTCGTGTTCATTTTTTGTTGTTGTTTTTTTTTTAAATTAATACACATATTTATACATTGCTGATTACACTGACCGTGTAGACAATTCATTTTGATAGCGTACGTCATGTTTTTTTTAAACGACCTACGATCCATTCTAGACCTTGATAAAGCCTAAAAATAATACAAAAATTCATTATAAAACTATGAACTCTTCATTACATATATTTTTTTTATAACCATTTATTAAAAAAATAATAAATTTACCCTTCGCCCGTGAGTGCACAACAGCTTTGTATATGCCACTGATGTTTCTTTATCGACGTCAAATCAAGTTGCCTTGATATTTCTGCTGCAGTCATGCTACCCTTCAAATCTTGTTTATTTGCATACACAAGAACATTAGCTTTAGAGAGCTCTTCATGATTTAACATCGAGTACAATTCTTCTCTTATAACACTCAGTCTTTCTCTGTCCGTACTATCAATAACCATAATTATAAATTCAGTGTTGGTGTAATAAGTTGACCAAGCAGCTCGTAAACTTTGCTGCCCTCCTAAATCCCACATTATAAAGTGAATATTCTTCCATACTACTTCCTCGACATTTGAGCCAATTGTAGGAGAAGTGTGCACTACTTCATTCATGAGAAATTGATAAAGAATAGTTGTTTTTCCTGCATTATCCAAACCAACCATTACAATTTTGTGCTCTGAAAAAATTAACCAAATAAAAATTATTTCAATTTATCTTTATAAAAATACTTATAAATAATTATCCACGATTGGAATTTTATTTTGGTGCATGAGAGTAAATTTACACAAGTGGATCTTAATATTTAATTTATTCAGTAATTCTCGTGACAATTATAAAATATATTCCCAAAGTCATCAATTAATTATTATGATTTTGGTATTTTAAATACGTTGGAATTATCAGGAATAAATATACATTTTGGATGTTAATACATTTTTTTTATCTGCAGTCATAATTCTCACGAATGTTTTATTCAGATGGCAATATAAAAGATACAAATTCACATATGAAATAATAATATCACATATGTATCAACAGAATGTGAACAGTAAACTTTCACTGATAGGAGAAAGTTATTATTTACGTAAAAATAATTCTTGTACAATCATATATTGTTGTAGAATATTGATGAATTATGTAACAATCCATTTTAAAACTATCGACTTTGATATCTTGTTTTTTATCACCAAAATAAATCAGTTATTTTTTTCGCTTTCTAAAAATTTTTGTTGATAAAATAAATATGCCACTTTGGCATATGGTTTTAACATAATAAAAAAAAAAACAGAATTAACAGAGTATAAATATAAAATTTTCAATATATTTTTTTCATTCTTTTTTTTTTTATTATAATACATTTCAATTAATTATTGTTGATTATGTTAATATAAGAAAAAAAATTATTGTTTTCTTCAGATATAATTAATGCATTTTATATGCTAATAATCCATCAAAACTCACCCTCATTCCCAAAAAGACTCCACAATTTTGAGAATAGTAAACCCATTTTTCACCACCAACAATCAACAAAAATATCGACAGGAATATATATTATTTAATATAATTCTCAAGTTGATCTTGTGTCAATCTTAAATAAAAATAAGTCTCTGGCATTACATTCGGAGCATGTCATTCTTAATGAGGTTATGTTCTTCATACTATGACAATATGAAATGTTTTTTTCTTCGCTATATAGACTGAAATATACAGCAAACACTCGCGCAATATTGAAAAAAAAAATTTAATAAATCGCCATTGAATAAAATTTAACCCCAAAAACACTATGAAAAGCAATGAAATAATATCGAAAATTGGACAAATAATTCAACAAACTTGAACTTAATTTAATCAAACATACATCACGACGTGTTGCATTACTTGAATTACTTCTTGGCACTTGGTTTTATCATTTATGCTTGGTATTTGCATAAAATCTACAGTAACTGTATAACTCTATAGTGAGTACCATAGCAGCTGCATTATTTTCAACCAATCAAATGGCTTCTGATGACGTCAATCACGAAAAGCTGTTACGCTATTGGTTATTCTTTTCGATGGGCTGCGTAATACATGCGCAATTATTTTTCCATTTAATATATATATAATTTTTTATAATAAAAAAAAATAATAATAACAATAATTACATATGTACAAATAATTTATATATTATCTACATATAATATTTATTTGATGTATCGTATGCTTATTATAATATTTATTACTTTTTTTTTTATAACATGTATTATAAATGAAAAATAACATTAAAATTATCATATATTTATTTTATAAATAATATTATAATAATATACATCTAAATATTCTTTATTATGTTTTAATTGTATTCCAGGCATTTGAACATTATGGAATTTTCGAGAAGACATGCAGAATAAATTTTGAAAAATAAATTTTTGAAACTGCTGAAATAATTACAAACTAATGATACATTATTATTATTATTATTTGTATGACGAATGGTACGTGATAATGAGACGCAAATGGTCTGATACCTTTCGTTGAAAATCACGAGAAATAATTGTGATGTAAGAGAAGTGGAAAATATTGTCCATGTGCGTGATCCTATTGGCTTGCCGACAATCGACTGATTTTTGTTACAACGTGAACAAAATCATTTGTAAGCACTAAGCAGAGTGTTAGTGTATATTACTGAATTATTTTATTATTTCTATTTATTCAGTGAATTGAAGCTAAACCACTTGTTGCTCCTTGAAGAAATTAATTGATATTATATAAATTATATTTGATAAAAGTATAAATTGTTAACGAAGATGAGTGAACCGTAAGTATATGTATTTTCAATAAAATGATCCTTTTTATATTTATTTATTGGATCATTTTTTGTATTTTCTTAGAGGAATGAAACATAAAAATTAATTCATCAAGGTTTTCATTAATGAAACTGTTTACAATAATTTTCTATTGTATTTATTGTAGAGTTGCAGACATTGCCTTGATTGGCCTTGCAGTTATGGGCCAGAATTTAATTTTGAACATGAATGATCATGGATTTGTGGTGTGTGCTTATAATCGTACGACAGATAAAGTGAAAGCATTCCTTGATAATGAAGCCAAGGGCACAAAGATCATTGGTGCCTTTAGTTTGGAGGAAATGGTTAGTAAATTAAAGAAACCAAGGAGAGTGATGATGTTGGTTAAAGGTATAAATAAAATTTTGTATGAAAAATATATAATAAAAATGATTATATATGAACTTTTAATTTTATATTTTTCCAGCTGGTGCGGCTGTTGATGCATTTATTGAAAAGTTAATCCCACTCCTATCTTCAGGAGATATAATTATTGATGGCGGAAATTCCGAGTATCAAGATACACAAAGAAGAACTGAAAATTTAGAGAAAGTAGGAATTTTATTTGTTGGAAGTGGAGTCAGTGGTGGCGAAGAAGGCGCCAGATATGGGCCATCATTGATGCCTGGAGGAAATCCAAAAGCTTGGCCTCATATTAAAGAAATTTTCCAAGCGATTGCAGCAAAAGCCGATGGCGAGCCATGTTGCGATTGGGTTGGGGAAACTGGTGCTGGTCATTTTGTTAAAATGGTTCACAATGGTATTGAATACGGTGATATGCAATTGGTATGTGAGGCTTATCATTTGATGCGGAATGGTTTGGGTTTGAATCCCGCTGAAATGAGCGATGTATTTGATGAATGGAATAAAGGAGAACTTGACTCGTTTCTCATTGAAATAACACGAGATATTCTCAAGTTCCGAGATGAAAAAGGATATTTACTTGATAGAATTCGAGATACTGCTGGTCAAAAGGGAACAGGAAAGTGGACAGCTATCGCTGCACTTGATTACGGTGTACCAGTTACTCTAATTGGTGAATCTGTATTCGCAAGGTGTTTATCTGCACTTCAACATGAAAGAATCACCGCTAGTAATGTTCTCGAGGGACCTAATGATTCTTATAAAGGTGATAGAAAAACCTTCTTGGCCCATTTGAGGAAAGCTCTCTATGCATCCAAAATAATATCATATGCCCAAGGCTTTATGCTTCTGCGAGAAGCTGCCAAAGTTCATAACTGGAATTTAAATTATGGTGGAATTGCACTCATGTGGCGAGGTGGATGCATAATCAGAAGGTGAGTGATAAAATGATAAATTTTTTTACTTAAACTAATTATAATATATATTTTCCAGTGCCTTTCTTGGAAATATCAAGCAAGCTTTTGACAAAAATCCAAAGCTATCGAATTTATTGCTTGATGAATTTTTCGCCAAGGCTATGAAAGATTGTCAGGCAAGTGCACGATTCGTAGTATCCACTGCTGTTACAATTGGTATACCAACTCCAGCACTTTCAACTGCATTGGCATTCTACGATGGATTTAGAACTGCACGATTACCAGCAAATTTACTTCAGGCACAACGTGATTATTTCGGTGCACATACGTACGAATTACTTGGACATGAGGGAAAATTTGTACATACCAATTGGACTGGTCGCGGAGGAAATGTCTCTGCCACTACTTATGATGCATGAGGACATATTCCAAAATATTTCCAATTAATCATCTCACAATTCAATAAACTTGAAGTGTATTCATTTTATTTATACTAACGTATTTGCCAAATGAGTGCTAAAATTGTTCAATTTACGTAAAAAATTGAAATGAATAAACATTGTGGAAATGCATCCACAAAGAAATCATATGTAATTTACTATATATTTTATAGAGATAAATTATTTTGGTAATAAATACAGAATAAATCTTCTGAGGATAAATAATTCTTTGTATCCATTATTTATATATATTCTATAAATTAGATAAAAATACACTGGGCATTTTGTTTTAGATTTATTATTTTCTACTAATCAATCAATATGTATTAATTGCAAGGTATCAGTAATATCATTTAATTTATTTAAAAATCACAGTCTTAGTTGAAGAATTGACAGCAGAAAATACTATCTGTTCTCTATATCTATATTGTTATTTGTTTGTTTGTCTCTGCAATATACATAACTCATATTTGCATGTGATACCTAATAAATGTGTGTGTGCATATGTACATAAACATTTATTTTATGCTTACGTGCGTTCATGTCCATCCATACACGCACACATAAACAAAATAAGGCAACATGCATTCCATTTTGTGCTTTTTTTTTCTCTTTTCCATTATTTACAATTTATATTTACTGCTTGTTAAAACTGACGGAAAAGGGCCCATATATGTGACCTATTTTCGATATGCACTGTTGTGCGTAAGCTCTAATTACGCTTGTGCAATTCGCCTTACTACAATAATGCAATGAAAAAAATTTTTTAAACGATCTGTGCTACAGAACAACAATCATAACATAAATTGTTATTTTTTTTTCTTTTTTCATATAATCACAATGTATATAATGTATAAATCTAGGACTAATAATAAATTTCATTGGCTCCTTCTGTGGATAAACACCCTTATTAATTTGACTTTGGATCATTTGTGTCGACAATCGAAAATACTAATGTGATTACGAATATATAATTTTATCAGCCACATAAATACATAATAGGATATAATTAAGGCTCTCACAAGAAACAGTAGTGCTAACTGATTTCCCTTTTTTTTTTTGCTTTTTTTCTACATTTAAATTAGCAAAATTTACAATAATAAAAACCAATATAAGGCTAGCGCATTTATATACAAGGATTTACAATTTTTTTTTTTATATTTCATTTGCTCTGCCTTTAAATTCCGCAAATTCACGCGTATATATTTCAAAATTTATAAATGGAATGTATACTCGTGCATTTCATACTATTTGTTTTTTTTTTCTTCTATAAATTTGAACAATGTATTACCACTTGCTGTGAAAATAAACGCGCGTGATTTGTTGGACAGAGTCTGGTAGTTTATTTTTCTCTACACTTTTTCTTTTTTCGTATCATTTCGGACACTTGAATACGATAAAAAATATGAAACCTTCTGCAAATTCGCTTAAATATGTGAATATCAATAATATATATGTAAGAATTAGTCCGAATATTTTTATAAATTCAAATTTTCAAATTGCGAATGATCATTGAATAACGTTTTTTCTCTCTTATACGTTATGGAATATTTACAGATAAATTTAATTATTTACATGAATAAGATAACTATATATAAATATATGTAGTTACATGATAATAATATTTAATTTTCAACTATAAACTTAAATTAGGACCAAAGTAACAATAATAAGCGAACGAGGAGTTACTTAAAGAGGGAGTATTTATAATTGTTTTGAAAATTTTTATAGAGTTTAAAAACGATTTGAACCCCCGAATTATTTTTTATATTAAATTTGGTAGCATTTGTTACATGTGATAAATAATATTTATACTTTTTTCGTAGACAGACCGCATAATTAATAATACGTCATTTGATTCACACGTGAAAAAATATCACTATTATTTCTCAAAAGAAAATTATATTTTTGATAAATGATCATTTCAAAATTAATTATCTCCTGGAACATAATGAATGTTGACAAAAAAAAAAAAAAAGAGCAAAACGTAAAACCGCTTTAAACTAGGGAATAAAAAATATGCCAAATTGCACATATTCAATTATAATAGACATGAAACAATCTGATGTCTAATGTACCACACGTATATATTACAGCATGCGTACTGCAATACTATATTTCGTAGGTGTTTTTGAGACACCTGGAATGTAAGCTCAATATATTCACATTTATTATTTAGTATGATTATGATTATCAAAATCATGGATTCGTTCATTTGAATTAATTCTTGTCAAACGGTAATACACGAAATAAGTTGTTGACAAAGTTGACTATACTGCAATTGATCTCCACTAATTCGTCGCATTTTTATTCCTTTCACCTCACGTTCTTCCGATTCACAAACTCTCAATTCAATCTGTACACCACCAGGGTATTCAAGACTCAAACCATTCCCGTCAATTTCTTCACGTGAAAATATAAAACCTTTTGGCGGTGCATGTGCGTCAATTATTTGCTTTACCCTACCAAGAATCGCCTCTGAATTCAATCTACTTGACTCATCTGACAATGTAACTTCAACTTCAGTAGGCAGAGGCGAACTTAATGGTCGACCAATACCACGTGTGATACTTGGTCTCGATGGATCATAAGGTTCTGATATTATAAAACTCGGTAAAGGATTGTAATGTGACATATTTTCCTCTAAAGAGTCAAGTGAAGGTGATGGCGATGGCGAACATCCAACCAATGTTATTTGCCCTCCTAATACATCCGTCACAGATATTTGTGGTGGTACCTATTAATTGAAAAAATTGTTAATGACTTTATAAAAAAAAAAAAAATTTAACCAATATTACCCTAGGTAAATCAACTGGATGCTCCTCTTGTATCATATCCAATGCTGGACTATTACTTGGTGAATAACTAACTGGCGTTGTTGCTGGTGATCTGTGGTGCCTCAGTGGACTCAAGTCCAACGGTGCTGCTGGTGTTTGCGTTGGAGTTCCATGAACTATACTGCCCTGTACAGTTGCAGTGGTCAGGCCACTGAGACCTATGGAACAAAGATAATTTTTAAATATTATATATACCTTCAGATTAAAATTTATATTTAATATTTTACCTTGAGTTATTGCCGCCACGCCTCTTTCGTGAACTGGCGACCCGGGAATACTAGCAGGACTGTGTGACGGTGAAGCCAGCCTTTGAAGTTGCTGATACTCCTGCTGAAGAGCCTGGATACCAGGTCCCGGTGGACAAGAACCTTCAGATGCTCTTCGTACTGGTGAATATCGTTCAGTCGCAACATGAGCGCTTGGTTCTTTATAAGAATCTCTGCCGCCAGCTGTTTCATTTATATTATTCAATGTGATGATATGATAATTTAATTTGTTTATTGTGTATTTTTATAAAGTGACATATTAATTTATGAATTATCCTGAGCCCATTAACCAAATTTAAAAACAATAAGCAGTGTATGGTGGTACTCAAGGATTACAGTGAAACATATAAATAAAAACAAATGTGCAGAAAAAAAAATTACCAACTGCCGTAGGATAGAGCGAGGCTTTTCTCAGGTGCAGGGAACGTGAGGGCAAATCCCTTAGGTGAGAAGGTAACAGTCTTGATGGCACGTACGCTCTATTCATCCTAGCTTCCACCTCCATGACCAGTTCCGGATTTATAACTACATGCATTTGTTTACCAACCAAAGGAACATGGCAGTGCAGCCGACACAACAAAACCATGCAGAGTAATATTAAAAAATGAAAAAGAAACAAAGAAAACGAAATTAAATAATGATTTAAAACAATCGAATTCATCATATAGATGAAATTGTAATTATCTTTTTTTTTTTTTATCGTAAGTGCACATACATGTACCTACTGACACACTTGCTAGATAAAAAATTATAAATGAATCACGCTGCATGTGATGAAATACAACTACTAAGAAATCCAAAATACACAAATTGACGAATAAATAACTGATAATAATATCGCCTACTGACTCTGCATATGCATTTATATTCCAATATTTAAACTTCCCTATATAATAATAACGATAACACACAAAACAATAGTGCAAATATTTTAATTAAACATAAAGTAAATTATTATTGACATACCTGGTCGTTGCATGACAGCTGTTAAGCCACTTCGTCTTCTTCGATCGCTACCACCTGCCGAACTTACACTACTCCCGCCATTGCTATCTGGGCTACCGGTGCTAATACTTAAAGTTTGTGAACACTGGCCCAATGTAGGACTGCCACCCTGTAAATAAATCCATATGAGTACTCGTTATCAGGAGAATTACTCTTATTTAACGAATAATTCTTACAGATTGCAAGTGCTCCCTGCTGCCTGGTTGACTCCATCCTCCCTCTTCATCATTAATACTACCATTACCATGCTGTTGTTGATAGAATACATGAAGATTCGCACCACCGTCCGAAGCTCTTCGTCCAAAACTGCTTGCTACGAAAAATTATAAGTCAAATAAATTTCTTAAATATTTTTTATCATCACTTTTAAAATATTAAATAAATAATAATAATTACTGGCTCCCATAACTGGTGGAGGTTTGAGTAAATGCTGATCTTTGATTTGAAAATTTTGTGGCGGCTGATGTTGCACTAGAGGCAAATTAAGGGGAAGATTTGTCTGAGGTAACATTTGGCCATCGACATTGCATTGCATAATTGGTAATAGTCCAAGAGGTTGATAAACCGGTGGATAATTGCACGAATAAGAATAAGGCGCTGTTGGTTGGCGTGCAGTATCTCCTGGACCAACAGTATGTCTTCTCGTTGCATGATAGGGTGTACCCAATGGCAAATAAAGACCTATTTTCTCTGAATCTGTTTCAGATTCTGTTTCACCAAATTTCTCTAATTGATGTGCACCATCTGGCATATAATCACCGGGTAAACTTTGCATACTGGGTAATGTGGACATTGTTAATTCTAAACGATCTGCTAATAAATGATATATCGCAGATACGTGATCAAAGGCATGTCCTTGTACAGACTTTAACAATATATCGGCACTAAGTCCTGGCAGTCGTAACATATTTTCTATTACTACTTGATTTAGTGGTGATGGATGTGTTGATTCAGGGCTGCATCTAGAATAATAATAAATTAACAATAATTATTTTATAAATAATATCTCTAATTTTTTATTTATTATAATGCTAACCCTCCAGGTTCAGGTTCGGTAATTCCATCACCACCCATCCAAGGATGTGCAAGAATTTGTACTATACTAAGTCGTCGCTCAGGCTCTACTACTAGCATGTGTCTTATCAATTTTTCACATTCTGAAAAATATTATTTTAAACTTGGTAAAATCAATTGACAAACACTAGAGATAGATGTATCATTAATTAACAAAATAAAATGAAATATACCTGCTGACATGAAATATGGTATTCTAAATTTCCCCGAAATAACAACTGATCGCAACATTTGCATTGTAGGTCCATCAAATGGCAAGGCCCCACAAACTAAAACATAAAGCACTACACCAAGACTCCAAACATCTGTGCGTGGACCATCATAATGTTTTCCTTCAAATATTTCAGGCGCTGCGTATGGTGGTGAACCACACCAAGTGCTCAATGGCATACCAGGAGTAAATTCGTTACTAAATCCAAAATCAGCAAGTTTTATATTATTGTCTGCATCGAGTAATAGATTCTCAGCCTAAAATATATCACAGACGTGTATACATTTATGGATATGAAAAGTAAGAATAATATAAAAATAATAAACAAATAATAATATAAGTAATGAAGAATAAAAACAAAAAAAATTATGAATCATACCTTAAGGTCTCTATGAACAACTCTCTGCTGGTGTAGATAATGTACTGCTTGTACAATCTGTCTAAAAATTCTTCTTGCCTCTGACTCAGTCATTCTACCATTTCTCACAAGATGATCGAATATTTCACCACCAGGTGCATATTCCGTGACTAAATAAATCATTTTTTCTGTTTCCATCACCTGATACAGTCTAATGATATGACGATGTCTTAGTCTTTTCATTATATGTACCTCTCTAAATATTTTGGCTAGATTCTCCTCGCTCAGTTTTGTCTTATCTATTATCTTAATGGCCACCTAGAAAAGAAGAAAAAAATTGCTTCATAATAATCTATTTAAATATTTACAGTAACATGCCATGAAGAAATAAGAAATTTTATTTTTCACAAAAATAATTCCTACGCACTTTCAAAACTTTATTGAAAAAAAAAAAACAGTATGTTAAGTAAAACAACAATAAGAATACAAACGTATTGGTTTTTTTTCATCTTTAAAAATTGTACAGGATAGTTTTTAACAATATAAATAAATAAAATGAAAAATGAAGTGGTTGGCGATAAACACCACAAGATTGAAATGAATAAAATGTGTCGTGTGACAAGAAATAAAAATAAATAAATAACGAGTTGAATATATCTATTGACATGATCTTTAGAATAGTTTTTGGTGTAGATAATGTTGTAAAATCGTCGTGACAGTTGATTAATAAAGTATGTACACAGAGAAAGGTGAGTGTTATATTGTTAATATGTTTTGCGAGAGCCGGGAAAGCTGTATAATAAATGGTTAATAAATAAATGAGTTTCACCAGGACTGTCTATACTGAATGTGGTGAACGAATCATCAGCCTACAAGAAATACAGTTTTTTTTTCACTCGTACCTTGGATTTTGTAACGACATGGGTCGCCATTTTAACAACGGCAAAGTTACCCTTGCCAATTGTTTTCTCCAATTCATAATATCCAACGCGTATAAGTTTGTTGACAGAAAATTGCTGCGAAACCTCATTGTGCGACGTCGTATCGGATGCCATTTTTTAATCACTTGACTCGCTCAAACCCGTTGTCAATCACCCACTATATAATTTTGATACTTACAATTATGGCCGACAGAGGCGTGTGCGTACCATATAATTTTTTTTTTTCATCCGCCGCCATTATACCTGGCGCAAAATTTTAAAAAATAATTCATGTCATAATAATTTTTCATGATACACCCAACATTTATTTTAAAGAAAAATAACATAAACACAGATTGACTGGTTAATTTTATTATTCAAAAGAACATTGCACATATACAATTTGTATTTGTTTATGTACTTACTAATTCTCTACTCGTATCAATTATTTATATTTAAAAATGTTACAAACAGGTACAAAAACTACTCTACCTGGTTTACAAATTATCGCCTTATAATTATTGTATTTTTATTTGTATAAACATTACAAATACAACTTTGCAAAATGTATTAACACAATTGAACCTTTTTTTTTTTAACGTTCACTGATTATTAAACATCATTTGGTATTTATCGAACAATTATCATGTGAACTTGGCAAGATTAAATTCAGTATTTTCATTTTGAGGACCTATATAAGTATCATTTTAATTATAGATACAGTCTTCTTGTTTTATTTGTGAGAAACAATCGGCGCAGGTGGTGTGTTGATGAGATTATCATAATACAAGTTTACATTAATGTAAATTTATTATTTAAATGCTATCGCCACATATTTCATATGTATTCTACAGCATTTTTAAATAGTTAATGACAGTGGTATAATAATTGTGATTTGATATAAATTAAAATTTATCAATTTTGCAATACAAAAAAAAAATAAAATGGTAATGACCATAGATATATGTATTTACAAAAATACAAAAAAAAAAACTATACATAGTCTGTCAATTCAAATATTGAATTGATCGCATGTAATTTGCAAAATTCATTGTATAAAAAAAAACAAAAAATATATATGACTAAATAAAGTTTTGAAAAATTCTACACAATTGGTCCCTTCCATTACTTATTGCTCAAATGCAGTTTTTGTACAGAAAAAAATAGATAAAGATAACGAAGATATGCTTATAATCATAGTACACCTTAATAAACTAGAAAGAAAACGTTAGTTATTTTGTAAATATAAAATTTAAGAATGCACATATCAATATGTAATCTCAATAAATTTGAGATGTACATCTATTGATTGTAAAATACACTGGTAATAAATGCTTTTCTCTGGTAATAATTATCATTAAATTACGAGCTAAATAGACGTCAAGTCCACACATTATTTCGTTTTTCTAATATTTACATCTACTGTACAATATTCTTATGTGTTAATAATACGTTGGGGCCTTTTTTTTTAGAAATATAAATTCACTTGTCAACGAAAAACTTTTGGTACAGAGCTTGTCTCCAAAAAATGACATACACTGCTATGTTAATATTCAATCTTTCTTTTTTTTTTTTTTTTATGTTTCTGTTTATACATGAATCACAATAGCGTATCGTCAATGAAAAAAGAAACTTCAATGTCTACAAGTTATAACAATTGATACTCGACTCAGTTAACAGAATCGTTACAATATCCGGACGCATCGCATACTACTGCCGAGGTAATAACGTTCCTCTGTAATTTATAAATGTTTGTTCGACATGAAAAAAAAATTGTAATTAATAATTATTATTCTAATTTTATTCATTCATTCATTCATTCACTTCACACTGGCCAAAGCAGTTTTGTTAATAGATAAAAAAATTTCTTAACACTTTTTCTTGTCTTCTATTTTTTTTTGCACTATCTTTATACAAATTAGAATCCATATATCGATGATTCTCGAACCCTTTGTACTATATACCTGCCAGTCCTATTAATATATATTATCAGGTATACAAACAAAATAATTTATACACTGATAATTTAGCCCGACAATGTGTATAAAAAAATGTATATAATACATCAGTCTGGCCATTGGGCTGACTAAATATTCATTAAGATTAATTTGTAAGTAGTATAGATATAGTTATATTCACGTCAAAATTATGAATATCTTTAATCGCCGACATTTAATTATTAATGACATCAACATGTTAAATAGAGAAAGAAAAATTCAATCCTGTAATGATGACAATTGTATTGATAAAATTTATAATTATTATAATTTATAGTTATTGTAATATTTTAATTGGCAGGCTAAAGTGAGAATTTTTATGATACTTCATACATTAATTCAGCGTAAAATGACGTGAGTTCTAATAATGTGGAAGAACATTTTGTGTGCGAACATTGAACTGTTTTTTCTAGTTCATCGCCCTCTATTTCTCGTGTAAATTGGCTCTGCTGAATCAATAGATTGTGGTTATTACACTGAAGGACACATTAGTTGACATCCAAAGTGATACCACTGTTTTGTCAACGAATTTATGTGTATAATATATATAAATATAATCCACGTCTCCTATTTGAATATTATAAATCATATAAATTTTACGTCATTTTTTTCAATTTCTTCAGTATTTTCGAAACATTTATATATGATAAGAGATAACTATATTTACATACGATTATTTTACAATTAATCGTTCTTATTTTTTTTTTTTCGTGTTTCGTTCGTGTACTGAAAATATACACAGCCTGAGTAGAAAAATATTCAACAATAGTAAGATTTATCTCCCTTTCAATTATTTCTTTGATTGATCTCAATCATATAAATTCAATTTATTTAATTTAACTGAAAAGAGTGAATGGGAGAGAAAAATGATTGTGAGAGAGAGAAAAAGAGAGATGCTAATTAAGATTTAAGAAAGGAAAATATTTTTGCATTGTACCGAAAGAGATCTATTCAATTTTAATAAAAGTGCCATTTGCTGCACCCGTTCTTACGAGCAACGGCGTTTTTCTACGATTCGTTGGTATCGATTGATAAACATAATTTCTTGAAATTGAACCTGTCAATGTTTTTTGTCTCTTTGTACTGGGACTCAATTCATATTCAAAAGATTCTTGCTTAGAGATGTTGAGTTGCATATGAAGGGCATCTTTATTATCATCAACTTCTATTTCATCGTATAAGTGTTCAGTAATGTCAATGTCGCAATCCTGACTGCTTTCATCATAACTATCAGTCACTGAATTTGCAGCAACGTGACTAAGTGATGGCTCATCATAAGTGGCATTTTCTTCAGCCGTCTCGTCACCCGAACTTTCAGTTTCTTCAGATAAATCACTACATCTTCCTGCATATTTCATTTCTCCTCGCTCTAAAAGCTCTAAATGATCCGGATATATCATGGCTTTCTTTATCGCTAATGGATCTTTTCGTGACCATTTTTGCACTTCTTCATCCATCTTGGTAATTTTTGCCGGATTAATTGCCCATAAACAACCCTTCCGTTGATTTCCATTACTTGCAGGTTTTTCAATTTTTTCAAAACATTTATTCAATGACAAATTGTGCCTCACTGAATTTTTCCAACCATTTGGTGCCGTCTTGAAATATGGAAAATGTTCACTGTAAGGACAGAAAAAAAATATGTAATTTTTATTAAATTATAAAATAAATGACAATATTAATGACAGCTGTGAATAAGAATTATCATGATTTTCATTCTTTTTTTTTTGTTTTCAATAGTGAATAAAATATTCAAGTTATGCACAAAATGAATTTGTAAACAAAGAAAATGAATGTGAATTTCTCGGGGGACTGTACCCTGTCGGCGCGCACCTGGTGCTGCTCAGAGCCCCCCTTTACAAAATGGCAGCTATATACTATACACAATTTCACAGCAAGAGAATAGAGGCAAGACAATACTTTTGCGTTCATGCCCGTACTTATTTGTGTCCCCCCCTTCAAGTCCTGAGCAAAACAACAGAGGAGCTCAAATGTGCTTTACACTCTATACGTCCTGTCTGTGGTGGCTGCTGTGAGTGCACCCAAAAATTTATCTAAATCTCTATGACTGTCTACATTCACCGAGAGGGAGAATGACTAAATATATATATATATATATATTTTTTTTCATTTCCAAATGGTTATGATAACATGATGATGATACAAAAAATATAAAAAATGTTTCTTTTTTTAAATAAAAAAATTCTAGGACACTTACCACATGAAATTATATATTTCCGAGACTGGTAATGAGCCTGTCTGGCTATTTTTCAATGCCATCGCGATTAGACAAGAGTACGAATAAGCTGGTTTTGGATATGGTTTTTCATCATATTCACTGAGGTCCACCCTAAATTCCTTATCCCTTTTAAGATTAATCGGTGACGTTGTGGCATTACTTGGTGTTATGTGAACATTATTATTGTATATTTGTTTTCTCATATGATGTTGCGTTTGACCATTTGGACTGTGTACAAGCTTAAAATTACGTACTCTTATATGAGACAATGAATTTTGAATTTTTTGAATATTATTGACTTTTCCATGAGTCTGTGGTGACAATGTCTTCACAGTTTGTACGCTCTTCAAATGTAAATTATGAGACAATTGTTGCTGTTGCTGCTGCTGCTGCTGTTGTTGTTGTTGCTGTTGCTGTGGTTGTTGTTTGGCTTTAATATTCGGTAAATTCATCATTGCATTAATACCATCGTCTTGTTCATCATCCGATTCATCATCTTCATCCTCATCGTCATCATCCTCTTCGGTTTCAGTGATGTCATTCTCATAGTGATCATTATCAGTTTCATTTCCTGTTTCTGCATCGTCATCAACATCAACCTTTTCCTCTTTGATATCATTTTGTGATGGGAATGAAAAGTGTCGTTTTGTTGAACTTACAACGTTCTCGGGTGTTGACGGTTGTGAAACAATGTGCGGCATCACCGAGTTGGGGTTGACCATGATTGAGGCTGCATCACCACCACTAAGGTCAAGGTGGAAATTACTACAAATAGAAAGTGTAGAGATAGATGAAGATAAAGAAAGAATATCTATTAGAAGTTACATACAGAAATAATAAATAATGTAATATTAAAAAATTGAAAGAAGAAATGA
>JAQQBR010001832.1:9249737-9260751 GCA_030347285.1 Microctonus hyperodae | reverse complement strand
CTTTTTTTTTTTTTTCAACTATTAATTTGAGATTAGAGATGCTTACCTATGAGAACTGTTGCTATTGCTATTGAGCAAGCTGGCTGGACCAAACCAACTATTTAGGTCGCTGTGACAACCCACAGGATCATCATCGAGTTCTAATGGTGCCATATCGGTAAAGTTGAAACCCAACTCGGGATGACCACCAATAACGTCTTCAATTCCCATTTTGATGTCAACATCGAGCATCTCCTGTAGGGAGAGACTATCTGTATCCAAATAGTAATCCATGGTAAGCCAAGGATCTTTTGTAGTCACCTTGTCCAGTCCAGTACTGTGCCTGCTCTCTGCATTCAACATAACTGTAATTTCACAATTAACAAAAATAAATAAAAAACAAATCGAAAAATTAATTATTAATATATATAAATAAAATATAAATTTATATAAATGTTGGAATATTTTTTGGCATTATATTTTGATGATAGATGAAATCCTATTTGAAAAAAATTATAAAGCATGTATTTACAAAGTCAAAATTGGGTTCTAAGGCAATAAGATGTTTGCCAACTCGTCATTGTATTTATATCGCTGATGGATTAATCTGCCATTTTTCATTCTGTCATGTCTCTCATTCTTAAAGAGTTTGTGGACAAGGGCAATAGATTCTCAGTGAACGATAGTACAGAGAGTTGGCGAGTACGTGTGACCTCGGATTACACATACATACCACTATGTAGACAACAAAATGGTATGGAAGCATGAAAGAGGGTCTTGAACTCACGGAAAGAGTGCTCCGACCAGCTCGGTCGCCTCGTGGGTGTGACTGACTCATAGTACTATAGGCGATTTACTATAGAATGTGTGTGCAACGTAGTAGTGCCTCTCTCGTATTCGTACACTCTCACCCCTCCCCTCAGTGGTAGTAAACGCGTACTCGCCAAGTCACTTGACAAGTCTTCGTTTTCATTTCTTCTCTCTTGCTTACTCTTATATGTAATATAATATCATCATCCTCACTAGTTTCTTCATTTTTTACTCTTTCTTCCTTCATCATTTACCCCCTTCATTCTTCATTCTGTCTTTCTTTCACTCACTTATACAACTACAACGTGCAATATACAGTGACGGTCGAATGTGAAACAACTTGGTAGGGAACCTCAAGTATGCTAAATAAACGACTTTGTGTGTGGATTCAATGAGGACCCCACTACGCATACTAAATTATTATCAGCTGAAGAACTGACCCCGCTCGTTTCACTCTTCATTTTTTCACTTTTTATTTATTTATTTATTTTTCCTTTTGATACTTTTTCACTATTTGCCGTTAGTCTCTCGATAAATAAATCTACTATTGTCTTTCAACAACAGATATCTGCAATAATCCATTGGATCAATGGACCAACGACAATTGAAAATTAAAAAACAAAAAAAAAAACGATTTTATATGGCGAAAATGAAAAATATGGCCAATAACAAAATTCAATGAATAATATCAACGACGACCGACATTCTTGGCTTTTATACTCCTTCCTTTTTGGCCAGTTATACATACGTTCATCAAGAGGGTATATAAATTGCGAGAATTCACATCAGTGGTTTAGTCAGTTGGAAAAGTAATGACCATCTTGGTGGTAAAGAGTTGATGAATAAAAGGGGCCTCAGTCAGCCGCGTACCAACATTTCCCTCACAATCTTCATCTTCTTCTTTTTCCTCTTACTTTCTTGCTCTTTTTTATCATAATATAGCTTATCCCAGTGTATATGCATAACACGCGACTTTCAGACAACGGACGAAAATAAAATCGAATACTCAAAAAGGGGATCTGTCTCTTTCACTTTGTGGTAGACGTCAAGGTTATATTCTTTAGGTTAAGTCTTCCCCCAAAAAATTGAGGGTTCCTTTATTATATCCTATTACATATCTATATTACAATATATACACGTTCAAATAATATATGTTACATCTCCTCGCTCAATGGCCATAAATAAATTGCCCCAATCGCCATACTCTTTAATGATGGCGAATTTAAATCTGACATTACTATATGTACTCGTGCGTTGCTTTTGTGCTTTACTTGATCCAGATCGCATGAACTATATAATATCTCGACATAAGATCGAACTTCTTTCACGGTATTATGCACCTCCCCGTTTACTTTTCCCTAATGGTAATTCTTTGGCATGTCCTCGAGGATAGGGTCACGCAGACTGCACGGGAACGTACACACACACACACACACACACATACCTTTGAAAAAAATAAAATGACGCACCTGTGTAAGTATTTATGCATTCTAGTGTATTCACACACAAACTTTTGACAAGACCTCGACAAGTGTCTCCCCAGTAAAAAAATTCGAGAGACCATGACGAATAAACGACCTTGAAATGAAATATAACTACTAATAGCGTTGAATTGAAGAATGAGACTGAATAATATTAAACATAATCATTGAGCTGCTAGATGATTCATTTGCAATTGCTACATATAATGATATGATAATCATGATATTGAGAAACGTGTGTGAAATATTTTTAAAATTCAACAATCATTCGAAACTAAATGAATTTAGTTATTTACAATTTAAAATGTTATTAATATATGAAATCAAGTTTATGGGGGGTCTGCTCCATTTCCGCAGTCCCATACATTTTTTGCTCTTCGAGATTATAATTCCAAGAAGGTCAGAGTGCTATTTGCTGTGCCCTTGAAGAGGGTCTGAATTCCGACCAAGTGAAACATGAATATAAGCTTCAGGCTGTTTGTTTCTTACATACAAATATATATACAAAGATGATAAAGTTAAAAATGAATATATATATATATATATATATATATAAAACTGAAGTAAAAATTATCGACAATGTATAAATATAAAAATAAATATACATATATAAACTTAATAATGTTTAATACAATGAGCAATAAGCACAACGAACATTATTAATTATATAGAGACACACATGTATATGCATATAATGAAAATATATATGTATAGACATATAAATTTATTTTTCTTCATAAAAACATTGCAAGAGCGACGACCAATCCCTTTCTCTCATTCTCTCTTGTGCCAGTAGAGGGATCACAGTACAAAACCGCCCGACGGTTTTCTTTGTGATCGCAACGAGTGCTCTCTCGAGCGCTAAACCGGTTTTCATTTGGGTCCGTGTAGTGTGGGCTTCATGAGGTAAATCGAACCCACAAAGTGGGCCTTTCTCTCTCTTTCTCTCCAATAGTATTTTCATCCGTTGGATCTTGCTATATATCGATGTGCCAAATTCCATCAGAATCAATTTAATCGATAACAGATATTATTATTATCTTCCATCAATTCTCAGTTATCTGGCCGTTATAAATTTACTCCACATGCAAAAATAAACAACAATTAACATATAGATCATCATGTTATTATATTGATATAATATATTATTATTATTGTCTTTTCAGAATGATTATTATTACTTTGGAAAATATTAAAATTACATTCGTGGATCCAGTTTAATTTAAATGAGACAAACAAAAGCAATAGATGGAAATATACTTGGATATACGATGTAGTCTTATGTCTGGTAAGAAAAAAAATAAATACGAATGGGGGCCACACCATGGGCTGGCGCAAAGGTGTACGAAAGCGGTCGTTCCTTTGTTCGTTCGAATGCCATTAGTTTGGCCAGGTAAAAGAAGGAACGAGGGTGAGGCAAAATGCGGAGCCAGATCGACAGGTGCAAGTATACGAATGACCATACACACAACGGAAGGAAAAATTTTCCACTCCGATGAGCGACGATATCGAGTTTCTCAAACGATGGCAGATGAGACTACTTGAACAAGTCACATGTTTCTTCATCAAGCCACTTGAATGCCTAAATTAGTAAGAAAATATATAACGATATAAAATTAACTCGTGAATGAAGACCCTAATGATATTTTTCATTTTTTTTTTTCAATATAAAAAATAAATTAAATATATATAAAATTCGTTTTATATTTATTATAAATTTGGACGTAAATCTTTTTAGACTTTTGTTCCAAGATATAAAGTATATAGAATAGCATAAAAGTGACGATAGTTGGATTTATTTTACGAGTCCATATATGCATCTTCCGCTTTTTAATATTCTTAACAAGTCGACTCAGCTTTTTCACTATTTACTCTTTCTTCCCCCCTTACATCGACCTTTTTTACCCTCGTCCATACGTATGAAAAATTAGATACACTCATTCAGTCATCCGTATTGATTGAGGGGGAGAGAGAGGAAGAGAAAACATACTTCCTAAATTATTAAACAATAAATTTATTATTTAATTCGTCAGATTGAAAATAATAAAAAATATACAAAACAAAATTGTTAAAGAAACAAATAAGCATTATCAATTACTCATAAATTGGGAAAATCCTCATGATTTAAAAGGAAACACAACCTAATGAATTATTTGCTTTCAACGAGCTTTAATTACCTTTATACATATATACACCCGATACCACCTACAGTACTAATGTTTACATACGTCTACAATCTATACCTTTAAATAGATATTTCATGATAACTCCCAGAACAGGTATAATTAGTAAGTAATTAGCATTTGGTCAAGTTATTTCTATTAAAAATAAAATTGATTAAAATCTTTTTAAACTCCAACTTAAAATTACATTTAAAAAACCAAATATCATCTCTTTACAGTACAACAAAAGACTTTAATTTAAATCAATACTAAAGTAATAATAACAATATCCATAATAATTAATAATAAAAAAAAAAATAGTGGAAATAATTAAATCTGCCGTTGATGCAAAGAGATTGAGATATTTAGGTGTGGACCGAACAGCCGGATCTCTCTTGCCAGGGCGGGTTGAGCCCCCACCATCCCCTTCGTCGTCTCGTTTCGCAAAGTATCGATCCGATATCCCCCACCAGTGCACAGAATAGTAAAGAGTAGAATATATGAAAGAGCAAGTGAGCTAGAGATAGAAAGGAGAAACGAGATGGTTCATGCCACCCCTATGTATATAACCGCTTGCGCGAGACAGTCTGCAACCCCTGTATATATCCCTCTCTTCTTCGCCCTTACCCCTTAACCCCTGCTCCGACGTCTCTTGTTCTCTCGCGGCCACTCGTCAGGGGTGGAAATAAAAAGACAAAAAAAAAAAGCAGGCATACATATATATATTATGCCTTCTAAGGGGTTGCAAGGAGCCATAGAAACAGAAAGCATAAGAGAAAACGAGGGGTACAAGCTTAAAAACTTGACGGGGTTACGTTCCAACAACTAGTTTCAAACGTAATCGACGCCTCAGTTAATTTTTTTTTTTTTATATATTTTTACAACCCCCGTATATAGTCTTTTATATTTAAAATTAAACTATGGATAGAAATGATGTTTATTATTTTTTTTTTGTTATCAATGTTTTTATTTATTTTTTATTTTATAAAGTCGACACTTTTGTGAGAGGGAGCAAATCATCAGCGAGATCGAAAGTATGTAACTATATTTATATGTGTATAGTCTGTGGGCAGGCAGAAAGAAAGAATGAAATGCTGTGAGCAAATAAAAAAGGAAACCGTTTTCTTTTATATTATTTATCTATTGGCATTATATAATCCACTATGTTTCGATAAATCTTTTTCTCAAGCCGATTAATTTTTTAACACTTGTTTCTTCATGATAACAGTGTGTATTTTAATTTTGTACACGTTTAAAAAATCCTCCTCGAACACAATGTTGTAGATAATAATTTATCCGGATTCAATAAAAATACTTGGAGTTAACTATAAAACTTTGTCGAATATATATTGTGTCAAAGTATTATAGTTATACTCTCAACGATATACTAAATTACCCAGTTGAATAAAAAATTTTTATAAAGACATATGAATATCCTTGTAACTTCGCTAATGGCCTTCTCAATTTTTTTTTCTTCTTCTTCATCTTCATTCGCGTAACCTCGAACAAATGTGTCCATGGATATACATGTTTAACGTTAGAAAAGATAAAATGTGCGTGGTGAAAGTGGGTCTTTTTTTTTATTTCCAAAATTTCGTTACCGGTTTTCTTTGATATCCTCAAACACTTCATAAATGACCGAAAAAAAAATTTTTTTTCTCAAATATTAAATAATTAATTATAGAGAAGAGAAATTCCATCGAAGGATTAATCATAAATTTTCAAGCTTATACACATATAAATTTAAATACGGAAGTTTATACCGGGAAAAAAAATAACAAAATAAAAAAAGCAGGTATATATATATATATATATACATGATGGGCGAGGGGAAGTTATTTTGGTCGACGGGGTTCTGGGCCAGAAGGATATTTCCTGCAGTATATGAGCATATGGCACAAGGGTCTGGTTTGTGCTCACAGGACCGGGACTGAGAGAGTACAAGGGGGAGCATTTTTAGTTCCCAGAATGTTCTCACGGTCAAAACTTTTTCCGTTCTGTTTCTTTCAACAGCATTTCGCCGTTTAGCGAAGTGATAATGAAATAAAATCAACAAATTCCTAACAATCTCAATGACGATATTCAAATTGTAATATACATATCAATGATAATAGTACTTTTTATCTATTGAATTTATTCATCATAGAGTAGAACAGAAAGTGGTTGATAAAAAAAAAATCGATAGGGAATTTATATTAAATATTAAATTATCAGACAGTTATTAATACTCATTCAAACATTGATAAAATTAATAAGCACATGTTGGAGTAGTAAAATAATTATTTGTATTATTTTTTTTCCATCATTGATTATACTCATTGAATATTTATTGATTGGTGTGTGATGAAGAGAGTGTGTAAATAATCGAATGGAAAGAATAAAAATTGTGGTAGGCTCAGCGCCACTAGAGGAAAGTTGAGAACACCAGAAATGAGAGAAGAGAAAAAAAAATGATGGCAGACAGGCGAATAAAAAGATGGAGAACCGCGAGAGCCACACACTAGTACTCACTTTCCCGCCTAAAAATCTTTGGGTTGGGTCCATTGGGTCTCATATTCACTACTACATAAGACCCTACATACAGGCAAAAAAAAAAAAATAAATGGAATAAAATGAAACGATATGAATTAATTTTATGGCTACTTAAACAAAACGTTTTGTATAATTTTACGAGATAATTTACTAGTTGAATAAAGAAAGACGGTTGACAAACGGTTGTCATGACTACATGACATTAGACTGTGACAATTGAGTAAAACATATAGGCACTTTGTGACTTCCCGCCGGAATTTTTTTTCCCCCATTATAATTGTGTATTTTCCCATAAATTAAAATTAATTTAAACAAATATTTATATATGAAATTACTAAAAACACCAAAAGTTTTATTATTATTTGTTTAGTAAAATCATAAATTTTTTATTGATATTCAGTTGAATTGAATTAAATTTTTAACTTGGTATAGTAATATTTATATAGTTTATTCACGAGAATTTTAACATAGGTTGATATATTCTCGGGCACAAAGAAAAAAGAATGAGAAAGGGGAGGAAAAATGATGAAAAGAATATTGAGTAGAAGACACTGACGTCGAAATAATAGGTAGTATTGTAGATATTTACATCGGATAAATGAAACGAAAAATGTGGAGGCAGATTACTACAGAGAAATGAAAAACACCCGCCGTTATTTTTATCCATAGAATAACATAAACAAATTGTAGATAAATTATTATGTAAATAACCTACCGTATGATGAAGAATTAAATAAAATGACGTTGTCCTTGTTCTGGCACCACTTTCACTCATATATTTATGATGAAAAATAACTTGATTTTTCAACAGAGACCATGTATTAAAACGGATCACCAACACAGGGCCCCCTTTACGGAACTGAAGTAACGTTGACGGCAGACTTGTGAACAAAGACCACGCACGATTTCAAATCCCACGGCGCTTATTCGTTCTTTATAGTCACGTGGCTTTCCCGCCTCTGTAGTATTGGCGGGCTAACGAGACAGGATAGGCAATATGTTTTAAATGACTACACATCGAAAATGTAGACTCGATCACATGCAATGTGAAGAAAATAATGACATTAACGGAACTATATTACTTCAGAATAATTTAATAAAATTAAATTATGAATTGTTAGCAGAGCAACAAGATTGCTTTACCACCTCCGCATGACTGTTTGACCAAGTAAATAAACTCTGGTACGCCGGGGTTGAGACTCTCTTCCCCTACTTTCCCTACATATAAAATGGCCGAATCCATTTGTCAACACCAATAATTCATATATTTATAAAATCTTATATTATTTTATCATGTCATTATTATATTTGCATTTATTATATTATTTGAAACTCATATAAATCATTTTTTTTCACAATTTTCAATGTTTTTTCATTTTTTTTTATAGTGGCAAGTATCCAGACAAATTCATGGACGAGTCTATTATTTTTCGAGAAGTGGGGAGGTAGATGTGTAAAGTGGGGGAACCCGGTCTCAGACTATCTATAAAGTGGGGATAAGCACTCTGTAAAGAATGAATCGTGAATATTGTCATCGTATTTTTCATAATACGTACACAATAATGGCGGGAATACTTCACACACTTATGTCAAAATATTTGCATTAATTTAAGATCTCGTCTCACTTTTCTTTTTTTTTTTTATATGAAAAAACACAACAATTTACTCCAATATCACCACTCAATTTCATTTTTAAATTTGCTGCACTGTTATTTCACTCGTAATAAATTTGTTTCATTTTCCAAATTATGTTTTCTCTCAATATCAACCAATTAACTTTATCACATTTATTTTTATCCAACCAGATATCAGATATAGATATTCATTGAATATTCACGAGGCAAATTTTTTTTTATTACTTCCAAATGCCTGGCTCTGATATTTTATAATGATGAACGTTAATATGATCTACCTTTTTTCCCCTTAACCACAACTGGTTTATCACTGTAAATAAATTCTTGAAAACGATAACATGTTTAAAATATATCTATGCAATAACATTCATAGAGGATATTTTTTATTTATGCTTCCCACACGTCCTATTGTCACATGTTTGGTGTTCCAAAGGTGTTTTTTTTCTTCATTATTATTTATATTCTTGAGTATTTGGTTACGTATATGTCACGATAATTTGATCCTTTGGTACAATCTACCATTTCACAAAGTTCTCAAGATGCAACCTGTCACATTCTATTAACAATAGAAATGATGACTTTTGTCAGCGTTATTCTTTAAATTTCTCGAATCCACATGTGCACCAGCATAATCAACGCGCGTAAACTAATTTAATCTATGACTGATTTATGTAATCATATTTTAACAATATGAATATATGTGATTATATAATATTGCACAATATTAATCCAGTAATTATAGCCCACACATCTGTTGAATATTCTGGATAATATTTCGATAAATATATCGAATAGTAATAATTTCGTTTGTGATTTTTAGCAATTTGCTATTGCTGGTATCAGCTTCATATAAATTTCAATTCCACGCAAAAAAATATCTTTATTCAAATATTCATCATGATCATGGAGTAATATTGGTGTATTATTCATTGGTGAAAAACAAATTGCTGGTAAACCAACCTATTTTAAAATGAAGAATATTTATAATTATTATTTTGTCACATTTGAATTATACATATTATATGTATATATAAGAATAATTACCCCGCGAACATAACGACTGTCAGTTCCCCCAGGGAAAATTCCATTTTCCAAATGAACATTGAGTTTATCGCATGCATCTTTAAATGCAATCCAATATGGATTGCTATTATCCAACTTGGTACTCTCAATTTTAGGATTTTTCTGCTCGAATTCAATAGATACTCCTTCACCAGCTTCTCTACACCATCCCAAAATTGTCTGTTCAAAATCCTCATGGTCAACAGTTGGCGGAATACGAACATCAAATACCGCAGTTAATTGTTCTGGTATTACATTTGTTTGTATACCGCCCTGCAATAAATAAAAATTCATAAGTAATTGATACTTTAAAAGGACACGACAATTAAATTAGAAAAAAAATTTAATTCAATTTCTACATATAATTTCTACATTGAATTCATACTTACTCTCATAATTCCTTAGTACAGACATAGTATGTGCAATTTAATTAAATTTCAATTTAATACAGCGAATAAACATAATATAAATTTTGGTTAAAATTATTTTTATATAAATGCTTACCTCTACTTTAGTCAGATTAATGGACATAACATCTCCTATTTGATGATTACCAGCAGCAAGTTTAGCACATTCATTTGCTCTCATATCCATGAATCGATCGACAATCACTCGAAATTTTTCTCCCGCTGTATTGGGACTCAACAAAGAACCATGTCCAGGTTGACCCGAACATTTAACTCTCACATGCCAAATTGATCTCTCACCATTGAACATATAAAATGTCTCCGTAGGTGATGCAACACCTTCATCTAATGCAAAGCCAATATTCAATGCTTGAAAATCTTTTGTATGTACAAAATCTTCCATTCCAAGAACGCCACCAATTTCTTCATCAGGCACAAAAGACATATGAATTGTTCTTTTAAACCGTTCATTATTCATCTTCAAGCGTCTGATTGCTTCAATATATTGAATTCCAACGCACTTCATGTCTTGAGAGCCACGAGCATAAATATTTCCTTTTTCGTCCATGTCAGCACTAAATGGTGGATGACTCCATTTATCCTACAAAAAAACATTTGTTAATTTGTTTCATTTATTCATAAAAGGTGTACACTTTCTTTCATATATATATACGACTTACAGCAAAAACAGGAACTACGTCCATATGACTATTCAACAATATAGATTTCAATGAAGGATCTGTACCTATCCAGGTAATAACAACAATCGGCTTGCCAGCATGATGCTCGTAAACTTGTAACGGTAGTCCCAAGCTTTGTGATTGTCGACGCAGAAAAGCCACACAGTCATCTGTAAATAAATAAAATTAAATATATATATTTAATATATTATAATAATTTTATTCATTATTTTTTCTTCAATAGATATTTGATAAATCACTTTGATT
>JAQQBR010001832.1:9201245-9249727 GCA_030347285.1 Microctonus hyperodae | reverse complement strand
ATCAAATTTAATACTTTTGATAACAATACAGTGCTTATCTTGTTGATGTGTTTGCTCTTAGTTAAATGTTATTTGCCATTATGAAAATGCACGCTATCTCTCACTGAATTCATCTTGAAATTCAAACTGATGACGCAATGTATTTTACTGCTATTATAAATTTCCCACTTACTTCAATGTAGTATCACTTTATTTGTTACTTGTAAATATAAGGCAGAGAAACGTTTAATATTAAATGAAATTATCATTATAAATTCTGCAAACTGATAATGATATGATGAGAAAATGAAGCCGGCGTTCATCATCGACTCTAGTTCATAACCTGGAACATTCTCGGCGTGGCAAAACAACGCTTGTGTCTTGAAAAATGCCGTATATATATTACAAACCCCAACTAAAATTCCAACAAGACTATTAATATATCAACAAAATTCTCATCTTAATAAATCACTCAATATTAACGACAATATAAAATTTTCGTCAGGGCGGGGCAATGCAATGGCTGGATGATAGCGTCTCTGACGCCAAGTAAATCTATGCTCGCGTCATTTATTTTAACATGGATTTATCAATTGTAATCAAATGATAATAAATTATAAATATGATGATAATACAACAGTGTATAATATTGCTCAGCAAATATTCATTATTTATCAAGTGTATCACTGGTGAATTAATAAAATAAGAAAACGCTTCGGTTTCTCAAGACCTTCTTTTTACATTGTGGCGTTACTTGCGTCTCATAACGTACTTTTCATTTTATACAACATTAATTTTCTTATTAACAATCCTAATCGAAGCTTAATATTAATGACTATGAATTTATACAAAAAAATAAAAATATAAAGTGAGGACTTACCATAATTAATGTTTGGTTGAACCGAGGGTATCCGCAGATACTCGCGGAAATTTGCTACAGCTGTTTCGTCCAGCTGAGTTCGTGATGTTGAAGACATTGTTGAGAAAATATATGTGCTCGATGAGCGTGTGTTGAAAAATCCTGACGCGTGATTTGTGTGTATGAGTTTGTGAGGAAACCTGTGTATAAATGTGAATATTGATGTACGTTGCTTTTGGCGCGAATTTCAAAAGGTTCAAATAATGTAAGGTGGCTGCACTGTTTTTATATGAATGTATGTATATTTTTTTTTACCTTTCTTGTGCGTCGTAATTTTTCTCCGGCTATTTGCAATTACTGTATCGTCTATTGAAGATGAGTGTGTGATCTCTCGTATCCCGCATTCAATTGCCGGATATTTAATGAGTAGTGTGTCAAGTAATGTAGAGGGAATGGAAAGAGTGATGATGATACTGACACGTTGTGACGTGTTGTCGACCAATCCAATTGGAGGAAATTAAACACGATCATGCGCACAATGTTACTAATATGCAAACAGTTAAACATTTTAATTATATAATTTCATACCAATTTTGTACTTGACTCTATGAAAATTATTTTATTTTATATTTTAACGAGGAAGGATAATATAATATTAATTTATAATTCTCATATTTTATTTTGAGGTTAATGCCATAACCTCAAAAGTTTGAAACTTTTTTTTTGAAATTAATATTATTGTATGAAAATAAATATAAAATTATATAAACAAAAATTAATAATAATTATTATCTGACTTTGTAATTCATAAAATGTATTCCGATTTATTAAATTTTCATAGTATGTACGCCTATATATTGTGTACTTTACACAAACATATTATTATTACTAATTAAATGGAATACAGTATGTATTATTATTATTATTATATCGAAGAACACGTTTACATTAATTAATCGTTAGTACGAATTAAATTTATTATACAATATAACACATATGTAGAAGATAAATTACTTACATTCTAAAGCACGTATATATAAATACTTGTGTTCACATGTCTGTATAGATGTATGTAAAACGACCGAATGTAAATAAAAAAATTGTGTTTCATATATGTATATCATTTAATTTATTTAATTCATCACTTAATAATAATTAATAATAATGTAATGTAATTCTTATAATTATTCCTATGATCATTAATTATTTACAACGAAAAGTCGTGTCATTGATAATTTTTTTTTTCATGTTCCTTCTCAATTTTAACATGTATTTCAATAATAATATATTTATTTTAATCATTTTTTTTTCTCATCACTTCAGATTTCACTAAGCAGTTTATAGCAGGATCTTATGTTAAGCGTTTTATTTTCATATTTAAGAATTATTTAAGAATCAAATTTTATACTTTGAATTTACAAAATAAAAATTTAATTGTAATAAAAATATACTAATACTTTTGCTGTTATTATTGCATTTCAAAACCATTTCAAGATAACATAAGATATGTCGAATTATTAATTAAATAAATTTAATCTGCTGTTAAATGAAAATCTTAATGAAGAAAAAATAATAATGAAAATAAAGAATATCAACAATGAGTTGTTTTTATCATCAAATAATAAAATTGAGAAATTACATTTTGAATTTATTTATTTAATTATATTTTATCTGAACTCAAATAAAATTGTCAAGACATGCCATTGATATTGATTAACACTACTACATATTTGTCTGCTTTGTGACATAAAAAATAGGCGTCTTCTCGATGTTAAGTTTATTTACAAGAACATTTATTGAGAAAAGAATGCTGACAAATAACTTTTCCATAACGATAAAAACGATTATTGGAATAAGTTTTAAATTTATGAGCACTCAGCAGTCTTTTCATTGCGCCTTTTATATGCATATATATTTAATATATACAATTATATAATTTTAAACGCTATTTGATGGAACCATAAAATTTGATAATGTGCATTCAATTTCTGTTCTCCATCTAGCACCTATTAATAAATTCATTATATGACTGCATCGCTATATAATTATTATTAATTGTATATCAATAGTTCATAATATTGTTTTCAAGTAAGGTGAATTGTAAAAGTTTACTATTATAGCCATTTTTTTTATTATTTTTCATAGAGGATTATTTCGAAATCTTGCAAAAAAAAAAAATTCTCTTTAATTAATCAATGAAATAATTCACTCAACAATATGACAGGTTCATATCAAATACTGTCTCACAAATCCAAAAATGAAACCAAACGACTAAAACTTCATTATATACACATTTACATTTTTTTTATACTCTACAAAGCTTCTTCGTTTTCAACGTTTTTTTTCTTTTTGCATATTCTAGATAATACAATCATTATTCATACACTGGATTTTATTAAGTGATTATTATTATTGTTATTATTAATATTATTATACGATAGTTTCTTATATTCTTGCTCATACTCTCATACATACATATACACATACATACATATATATCTTGTGATGTTTGAAATACTGGACGCTATCTGTTTTAACAGGATTACAAAATTTTGTTTTCATTTTTTTCGCTTCTCATTTACATCCCTTTCCCATACTGATTATCGCAGTTTGCTTTTAATGATTAATTAATTGATAACTTAAATCTTTTGTATTTTTCTCAACATTTTTTTTTGTCAAATTTTTGTACTTACACATGTGTTGTTCTGCATCCTACCTACTGCGTTTTATATGAATAGAAATTCATAAATGTTCATTTACAAATTTCATCATAAATTAATTTTTATTTTATTTTTCTTAACTTTTATCCGCAAGCGTATTTATATAACAGAAATATATTTTTTCGTTTATCAAGTATATAGATATAGCTAAAAAAAATAATAAGAAATATAATAAAAAATTATTAATTAATATTGTTCACTTGGAGTGATAACCCCGCGTAGAACATTACTGTGACCTTATGCTCAGAATTTAATTTAATAAAGCGCTTAAAAAAATATACGCCAAGAACCTTTTTTTTTTTTTTTTTTTCAATCAATTAATATTCTAATAAAGTGAGCGAGAATACTAGAGACATGTCACGACGTGTGACGTGTAAATTTACAGTTTATAATAACACGCAGCTAGATTTCTATAATTAAAACATCAAAAAAATTATTATCAACATTTTTCATTTATTATTAACTAATTATCCGACATTTTACAATGAAAATATAAAATATAGATGACTCGATGAGACTGAGTCACGCTGCGAGTTTTGAAATTTTTATATCTGAAAAATCTTGAAATAATTATTAAAGTTAAGATATTCTAGCAGCGTGGCAAATTCCTATATTTAAACGCATTTTTTTTTCTTACAATTTACTAATATGGTTTAGCAATTCTACAATACGTAACTATTGTTAAATATATATCTCTATGGATAATATAATATTATGCAATTTGTTTATAAGCAGATTAATATTTACACACTGGTTAAACAATATCGGTGCATTAATTTTGCACATTATACAATTAATATTTCTTTTTAATAATTAAATTATATTATGTATATACCGAATACGTGTTCAATTTATTCAATTTAAGTTGTATTGTGAAACTGATTTCTACAATAATACCCATTTCAGATCTTCGTTTATCTATTTATATCATAGTTTCATCAATATTCAATTATATATATTATGATAAATTATGTGAACTTTTTTTTTTCCCCTGTAAAACACATTTAAGGCAACATACCTGTGTGCATTATACAAACAAAAATTTAACCATACTTTTGCCTTTTTCCTCATCATTTTAATCCTACTAAAATTTCAACAACTGATTGAAAATAATTGAAACACCATAAAAACTGCTTTCAAGAATGAATAATTTAACATAAAAAAAAAAAATGCATATTCTCTTTGCTCATGGGAAATACGAAAAGGAAAAAAATGAATTCAACTGAAAGTTTAGGCCGCATAGCAAATATTGATAATAACTTATTACTTTTTGTTTATTTTTGATTCTAATTAATATAAACTACACCAGAAGTATACAGTTACGTTCTGGGTGTAGATTGTGAATGATTGAAATACGCTTTCTGATTCTGAATAGACGCAGTGAAATTCGGCGGGGTCATTACTGATGGTGGTGGTGTCGTTGAGGATGCAAATCGCGTTGTAGTAACGGGCGTGACAATCGCCTGATCAAACTGTGGTGGATATGGATTTGCACCAGGTGGAGCTTGCGGAACAAGAAACTGTGCAGCAGCTTGTTTACTGCTTGACGTTGATGCAGCTGGTTGTGCTACGGGATACACTGAAGGCGTAATTGTTTGTCCTGGCACTGTATAATTCGGATATTGTCCAGGTAGAGATAATTTTGTTTGATATTGCGAATAGTGAATTGACGCTGAGCCAGGAGGTGGTATATAAGGCTGTGGTGGCAATTGCGGTGGTGGAAATATATTTGAGGCACCAGCGATTGCTGATTGAGGTGACGCAGCGGCCTCAGTACGAGCCTTTAAAATTGCTTCCGCCGTTAAGCCTAATTAAAATATAATATTAGATAAAATTAACGAGCTATTTTTGTATTATTTCAAAAAGTGAATAATGTTTATGTGTAATATGTACCTTGTTTTCGTGCCCGTTCCTCCTCGTCATCACTAAGGAATAGTCCAAATTCACGTTTCAGTCTTTCGGTAAGGTTTTCACGCTGTCGCTCAACGAGTGTGGGTGCTGCTGACCAACCAATTGTTCCTTCTTCACCACCTGTGGATTAACTAATTTTTAGACTTTCACACCACCCTCATTTCACCCGCATGATTGACACGGATATAGAGCTAAAAGCTCTGTCAGGTATTTATAATTAAATTAGTACAGACAAAATTTGGATTATTACCTTTACGATCATCGTTTTCAGGGTGTGCGAATAACGGTAATGTTGTTAAACTTGGTAAATCATTTGTCGCTTTTGCATTTTCTTCATCAGAACTGAGAGATGATGTGCCACTACTTGCACTATCAGAACGGCCTCGAGTGGGGCTTTTGTCCGATGAAGATGCATCGACTGATGGCTCTGATTCCAATGACGTATTGGACGATTGCTGTTTTCGTTTTCGATACTCAGTTATCGACAACTATGAAAAATAAACAATTAAAATTCTCATCATCTCCTTGTCCATTGATTTTTGTTTATCACATTCTTACTTAGTTCATACAAAAAATATATCAAAAAAAAAAAAATTTTTTTTTTTTTTTTTTGAGCAACTTAAATTAATTGACTAATGTAGGATGAGGGGTGAAACAAAATTAAATGAAGATCATGGTAACTCTAATGATTTTTTCATTTAGTCATGCGACAAAGGAAAATTTCTCATGAATAATTTCTAATATTTTGTTCATCTAAAACTAAATAAAAAGCAGTCTACTTAAAGTAGACTTAACTACATTCCTACCGTTCTAACCTTGCGCTTCACTGGACGTGGATTGTCTTGTTTCGGCGAAGTAATTCTCATTTCATTAGGAATCGCAGTGCGGGGATCCTTCAATCTTCGTATTTCCGTTTGTGGTGGTGGAGGTGGCGGCGGTGGTGGCGGGAGTGGTGGTGGCGGTGGAGACACAGATGGTGGCGGTAAATTAACAGGTGTTTGCATGACATCTTCCACTTTTGATATCGCAGGTCTCATAGTCACTTGTGAGACTCCATCAAATCCTTGGTGGTCCGACACCGTTGACTTGGAAATCTGTATTGGATTAATATTATCCGTCACTATTTCAGTATTGATAAATGCCGATGGTTCGCTATCGATTTTTGCCTCTAACAATTCACGTAACGCCGTTGATAATTCTGTTTTTTGATCACCATTTTCAGAAATTTCAATGGACTCCATGTCGATTGTAGATTCAATTATTGCTGCTTCAAAATCAAGAGTTTTTTTCGGTGCTGTCGATGGATCTGCTTTTTTACGAATTCTTTCACTCAATGGTGGTATAGAATGAAATATTTTTGATGGTTCTAAAACAGATTCACAATCAATATTGGAAGATACAGAATCAAACATGGATTCCTCAGAGGATATTGCAGAACTTATTATTTGTTCAGGCTTTATTGATTCGAGACATTTAACTGGATTCGTGTCTATGGTGTTTTTAATAAATTCTTCATTGTTTGATAACTTTTCTAAATCTTTAAATGCTCTTTCTTCACTTTGACGATTGAACTCTTTGAAATGTCGCTGTTCATTCTCGACTTTAACATCATCTAAATCACAATCATCTGACTCTGAATCGTCTTTAGAGCTATCCATAAGTCCCTCGATTCCATCCATACTTTTATCCTTGTCTGAATTTGTTTCGACTTTTTCTTTATAATCATTTCCATCATCGCCCGTAATTTTTTTCATTTGTGCCTCAACATCAAATTCATCAATTGAAGTACCATCATCCGATCGTGTTTCTTTATTATAATCAATTTTTAGATCAATTTGTGATTTTTCATTTTCATTCGTATTATTCTCCACATCAGTTATACTATCAGGAAATTCTAATTTCATTTCCGTTTTAAACAGTTTAGATTCCTCCATTCCCGTATCATCTTTCTTCATTTCATTATTCAAAATGACATTATTGACAATTTCTGTAGTGATAGGCTGCGTCTTGACGGTACTAATCATTGGATTCGAGCATTCCATTGACTCCATCGATTGTAGTTCATTTTTAATGTATTTATTTTCTTCAATCTTCACCGTATCCTCAATCAATTCAATTTTTACATCTGTATCCATTGGTTTATATTTGATTTCTGAACTCACATTTGTCTCTTCAGTTGTTGTGGTATTAGGAAACTTCAAACAGGAAATAACAGGTTTTTTCTCCATCGAACTATCAGTCTCCATGGTTTCCATTAAAACAGAATCATCAATATCAATTTTCGATTTCATCGTGTCATAAAAATCACATTTTTCCGGCTCGGAATTGGTTTCATCCTTCATCTGTTCACATTCATATTCATTTTTTATTGGTTCTTCCAATGATAATGGTGACTGCGGCGACTGTACATTATAATCATTCTCAGAGTTGCACATATTAGTGTTGGTCGCGCCAGAATCTGAAATTAAAAGTGTTGGTGTTGTAGGTGGAGTATAGTTATCTGATGATATACTTTCTCTTGCAATTCTTCGCTTTTTTGGTGGTGCAACCATTTCACTTGGTGGACTCTCCGGCCTACTATTAGGTGAATCACATTCTTCAGAGATAGCTTGACGTAACCATCGTTTCTTTGCAGAGCCAGAGGACACTGGGCATCCAGCAGTAACAATACCAGTTTGTTTACGTTGTGGTGGTGAATCACACAGACCAGATACCGAATTAGCAGCTTGAACGAGAGTAGCTAAACTCTTTGCTGCATAACTTTGAGATAAAAATTCTGGTGAGGGATCCGAAGGTGAAATAAAATCAGATGGTCTACCCGAAAGATTCGCGGAACCCGGTGATGATGATGACATCATTGATGTATTTGGCGATACGTGTGGAATCTGCACATGTGTCTGAGATGGATCAGGAGATTCTCGTAACCATTCGTTCATCATAACTTTTTTAGTTTTAGGAAATTTAAAACCCGGTGCAAGTGGCCCAACTGCTGCTGCAACTAAAAGGCAAGCTGATGACAGGGGTGTGGATGGTGTAGAGCTTTGAGAACTGCTACTCGCACCGCTGTCGCATGTGGGACTTTTGCTTGGTATTGGTTGCTGTAATGGCGGTGAACATGGTCCTGGTATATTTGAATTAGCTAATGCGAGTAAAAGTCCAGCTGCCGTTGGTATCATTTGATTGTTGGTTTCTCTGACCATTAGATCACCATTTTCATCCTTCGTTGATGTATGGAGTCGTAGAGAAAATTGAGATTCGTGATTTGGTATGCACATTTGGCTAGTTGATTGAGGGGATCGAGTTATGATACTCTCTTCGCCAGATGAAATGTCTGAATCAGCTGAATTTAATCGTGTTCTACGACTACTGTTCGAGCTACTTGTAGTTCTCGCACGACCCTTTCGTCTCTTTTTTCTCATTGGTCGTTCAATGTGTTGCTGCTTCGGTTTAGACGAATGACTCAATGGTAAATCGTCATTATCACTATGAGCACCTTCAGACTCTTTTCTCTGTGCATTTCGCGCTTGTACCTCTTGCTTCCTCTGTTCAGCTTTCTCTAATCTCTCAAATGCTTTCATTATAGCTTCCATTTTACGCTCTTCACGTGTCATTTTTTTCTTATCTTTTTTTGTTTCTTGACGTTCTGGAGTTGGTGCACCCGGAAGAAATGTTGGCGCGGCCTGAGGAACCGGTACAGTGACTTCATCATTTTGTTGCGTTACTCGTGGTGTGATGACTGCTGTCGTGGCAGACGTTGTCGGGGCGACAGGTGTTGTTGTGACCGATGACGTTGATGCGGCGGTAATTGTCGGTGTTGTTATTGATACTGTTGTGGTTGCTATTTTTTTCGTCGCCAGTGACGTTACTGTTGATGTAGTTGTTGTCGCGGCTGTTGTTGTTGTTGTTGTTATTGTTGTACTTGCTATAGCTTGCGTGATAGTCGTGGTATTTACAGTAGGATTTGAAATTGTATCACTATCATCACATACCGTACTTCGTCTGCCTCGCCGTCTTCTTTCTCTACCATCAGCATTTTCTGCCAATGTACCATTGCTACTTCTACGTGAATTGTTAACTGGCTGCGTTGCTGTGGCAATTTGACATACTCTAGGATTGCCACAGGCACAAACAAGCGGCAGTAATGATGAATTTAAATTTGGTGATAATAAAAGATCATGTTGTTCATGACGAATAGTTATTTCAACATTTTTTTCAATGGCAGTTGTTGTGACAATATAAAGATGTAACGTTCCCTTTTCAATACAGTGTTTTATTTCGGCATTAGGTTTACAACTGCGTCTGACGAATCTCGCGTCATTACCATATGTCCGTGTATCAACGCAAACCTCAGTACCATCACGTGGCAGCCGATAAAAAAATACAAATGGCCCGGGTCTTTGAACATGATGTCTTCCCTGTGGATGCGATGACCTATGCTGGGTACTGAGCATATATTTACCTCGTAACTCTATCACTGCTGTATTTGCTGGAAGATACATAGTAGCAACGAGAAATCGAATACTGTTACTGTGAACATTTAATCGACACTTTCCGCTCGCCACATTACTCAAATTACTTTGCCTCAGGTCACTGTGTGTTCCATTAACTTTGATACTCGATATCCTTGCTCTTAACTCAGGACTGTAATGATTAGTCACAGCCTCTTCATATTTTTCAATCCACTGTCTTAGTGGCGCCATATTTGAACCCCAAGCGTCCTGTGTTTCTTCTTCACCATCTAAACTTATTCGACGTTGCTTCGGTTTTCTTTTTCCCGGGCCACGTTTCATGGTTTCTTTTCTTCTAGCCGCAGTATTTGTTTGTCGCGGATGCTGTTCCCGCCTTTGTCTCTTTCCCAAATTATTATTATTATTATTATTGCTACTGCTATTATTATTGTTGTTATTATTATTGTTGTTATTTAATTTGCGTGATTGCGGTGGTGGATCTGATTTTCTTCGTGGCACTGATGACTGCTGTTGTTGTTGCTGTTGAAGAGAACGCTTTTTCGATGGGGCATTTGTGCCTCCCACGTCCGTATCAGCAGAGCTCGTTGATGAAGTATCCGATGAAGTGTCGGAATTCAAAAGCTCTTCACGTTTACGCATTTGCAAAGTGCGAGCTCGTTGACGATCGACACGACGTGGACGACAAATTTCACAGAGATACTCATCGGGTATGTTTGCTCTGTCAATTCCCATACAATCAACATGTTGCCAAACTAGACAACGATCACAACAAATCATGTAACCGTCATCATGCTCAAATTCACAAATGCAACGTGTAATGCTATCCTCATCATCGCCTTCACCTTCTGCCGCTGTCTCTGTTTCTTCACCTTCAGGACCTGCTTCTCTACCTGTTTCACTGCTTATGGCACTCGCGGCATCATCTGCTGCATTGTCATCATTCACAGCTTCAAAAAATGTTTTTATTTAATTATTAATTTGATATTAATAAGTTAAAAAATGTGGTGATGAAAAATTTCATTCAAGCTCTTACTTGGATTGTACATAAATGGATGTTGAAGGGTGGATCCTGATGCACCGTTAATGGGTTGTTGCTTCGGATGTGGAGGAGGCGACGCTGGCGGCGGCGTTCTTGGTGGTGGAGCACCATAGTTGTGGTCTTGAAGGACAAACTGGAGACACTACAATTAGACAAGGGTTTGTTTCAAACCATGCAAAATCACACACCGTCACCAAGTATAAGAAATATGATACACAGTGACGTAAAAAAGAAAAAAAAAATAACTACACTGAAGTATCATTGATGAATGCTATGAAATATTTATAACTAATTAGCAAAACTGTTATCAAACATAGGGCAAATATTATAGAAGAAAAAATTAGAAATAACGTTGAATAGGATTCGATAGATTTTAATCAAGTGGAAGCGTGCTTTGACTTGTAAATTACCTCATAAGGAAGTGGCATTCTTCGTACAGGTGACTGAGGCGGTTGTCTGCAATTCTCCTCTTCTTTTACCGTTTGTGAGTTTGTTTCGCATCTACAAAAAAATAGATAAAGTTTATTGTAATAATTTGCAAGCAATTAAGAAGAAAAATCTTGTCACTTACTTGATGTCAGTGTCTCGTTGAAATTCAGGTGAAACCACGGGCAAAATAGTTTTAATCACTCCGGGCTGTGTTCGAATACCTGAAGGCGGATATTGTGGTGTCATAATCGTTAATTTTTGCTGAATATTTTGCACTGGTGTTTTTCCAGCTAAATTTTTATAAGCCAATAAATTAGCTGCATTCGATTGCTGAGGAAGAAGTGTTTTTACATTTGCTTTTTGTGGTGTGGTAGAAATAGAGCTTTGATTTTTCATTGAATTCATATTAGTATTTAAAGATGTCTTTATCCCAGTAGCTTTTGATTGCGCATTATTTCGTGGTGTTGATTTTTGAGCAGGAATTGTTTTTATTCCTCCAGGTTGCTTATGAACGACTTGAGTATTGGGCAATAAATTTTGTTGTGGTAATTGTTGGTGCTGTTGCTGCTGTTGTTGTTGTTGAATAATTTTCATTGGTTGTGCATTTAATGGTCGACCTAATGTCTGTGGTAATCCAACTTGTGCATTGACTTGTGATTTAACAGAATTCGTTGACTTTTGTCCAACAGTTTTGAGTGTATTTGTTTGACCAGTAACTGGTGAATTTTTAATGGGTCCTACCCTCAAAACCATTGACCCTTTTGTATTGACTGGCAGACCCGATAATGATGGATTTTGTTGAATAACATTATGTTTAGGTTGAATGACATTAGTGTTTGCAGCGGCTCGTGACCCTGGCAATGACACTACCTGTTGTTTTGTTAAAGTTTGCTGTTGTGATTGTGATACAACTTGAGTGACTATATGTTGTGCTTGAAGAGCATGCTGTAAATTCATCTGTGTCTGAGGAGAAAGTTGAGTTTTATTGACGGGCATCAATGAATTTGTCAATACTTTTGTCATATTAGATACATTGCTATTTTTAGCATTACTAACTATTGGAGTATTTTTCATTGGATTACATGCAATCACAGCTGGATGCGACTTTTGCTGTTGGACATTTTGTAAATGCTGTGTATTATTGGAAGTTTGTGGTTGAATTTGACCGAATATTGGTGCTTTTTGCGATCCAGTCGCAGACCCTCTTTGAATATTTTGTACGCCAATAATTTGCTGCGATTTTTGTTGTTGAGTTTGTTTTTGCACAGTAAGCGTTTTTGGAGACAAGCCAGGATTTTTTTGAGGCGCTTGTGACTGTTCAATAATCGGCTGAGCTTTGTGATTGGAATTAACACGCGTATTTGTTGTCACTTGATTTTGTGATTTTTGAATTGAAATTGGCTTTTGGGTATTTTGCTGAGTGCGCTGGACATTCGAATTGTTTGCTACTTGGGCTATTGGCGCAGTTTGGACGGTTGTTCCTGACAGTACTTGTGTTTTTGGTACAGCCTGAACTCTTGACATAAAATTCTTCGTTACACCTTGATTATTAACAGTAGCAATAGTTTTAAATTTTTGAATATTGGCGGCTTGAACAGACACAGTACCCGGTGTTTTTGTTTGTATCCTCTGTACATTTGGTATCGCCATAGTTGACGTAATTACTTTCAAATTCGCTGTACCAACCACCTTTGAGGGCACTGCTCCTTGAATAATTGTTGGTGTTTGTTGTTTATTACTCTGAGGAATTTCGTAAGCCACCTGAAGTTTTGGTGGCTGTGTTAAATTTACAATATTATTTATTGAACTCTTCATAGTCACAGGTTGCGAGGCTGTTGTCATGAGACTAGATACTGAAATAGGTGATGTCACGGAAGATACAATTTGCTGAAGATGATGCGATTGCTCTGACGTTGAAGTCGTCGACTGTTGTGTCACTGCATGGAATGAAGAATCTGAATTCACACCAGTTTTAGGTGCCTCTTTACCAGCTTTATTCGCCGAATAAACAATTGCCGCCGACTTAGCGACCGCAGCAATAACACCTGGACTTGAGGTATTAATATTTCTCGATGTATTTTGCTGTATTTGAATCTTCGACTGACTACCAGAATAAACGATCGTCGATTTAGCCACACCAATCGACGTTACTGGCTGCATATCATTACAAACTTTGTCTACTTCATTGTCATGTGGAGCCAGCTGAACTACAAAGCTCATAGGATCACCTGTTGGCGTCTCTCTCAAACTTAATGTTGTTGTGTTACTTTGACCCGGCTCCTCACATCTTTCAGGTGTTCCCAATTGCAAAACAAAACTCATGGTGGTTTCAGCAGTACCATTATCGCTAATTGATGCTTCAGCATTCTCCAATTTATTCTCCGGTGGCGGTCCGGAACCCGGGGATTCATGTTCCTCGAATTCACTCCCCCCAGCCGCGCCACCGGATAACTTTATAACCGACGGAGTCGACGTTTTGGAGGCTTTGATAATACCGTTGAAGAAATATAATGAAGCACGTTTAGATATTGTTTTGTCGCAGTGTTGTTAACTTATGTTTAGTCAACAGCCCTCGACCGTAACGTGGCAGCGATGCCTACAATATCTTTATGAGCTATTTGAGAATTTTCGACCATAAACTGAAACATAAATAAATCATTGTGATAATATTAGTGTTTTGCTACATCATTATATTATAGAATAATAAATAAATTACTTCTCAAAAATGGTAGCAAGAAAATAGAGATTTGAAGATTAACAAAAAAAGGCCATTTTAAGTGCAGTGCCATTACATCAATAAATTACTTTCTACTCCGTGAGCGATATATTGATGCAGTTTTCTACATGTGATTGGATCTCTCTGGCACTGTAGGTCAATCGCATGAGAGAAAAAAAAATAAATACACGATCATGTATAAGTGCACTCGGACATTAGAGATCAACGAATGCCTTTCGTGGCGGATAAATTTATTTCGCAAAATTTTTATTGCAAAATTAAAGATGCTGTATAATAATAACATGATGAACAGTGTAACAAAAAATTAGACAATACATTAATTTATTACGTGTTCTTTTTCTCTTTTATCTTAGCTCAAAATATAATTCTTCTTCGTTCATTTATTTATTTTATAATAGCAATTATAATAAATATTATGATGATAATATTAATAATTAGAATTTAGTAGAGATTTTATCATATTTAGAAAGACTGAGAATTTCGCTTATAACCTTGAGACAAATATAAACGCCGAAAAATTTCCGTCGTGATCTAGTTCTTATACATTCAATAATAAATAGGTTAATTTTCATTTATACAATAAATTATTGAAAACATTTACAAATTCTGTTTTTGGATTTAAACATAAAAAAATAATTGATTTATATAAAAAATTCTAATGCCTAAAAATAAATCATCAGGTTATTGCGTATAAATATTGGCAAATAAAATTAATAAAACACATTAGTAACGAATGAAATATCATAGATTCGCAATTTCATAAAAAAAGGTACTCCAATAAATTTTTTCCCTAAATATTTTTTGCGTATTATTCTCTACGCCATTGGCTCTTTAAACCTCTCGCTATTTCTCCAATCAGCGCTTTTACGCGACTCTGCGATAACAACGATAACTAAACGATGTAGATATTGTTGTTCAGTTGGCAGCAATGGAATCTGCAACGACCTAGTTGGCGTACCTCGACCCTTCCATTGATTTCACGCGCGGACCCAAATTATTCATCATCAAATAACTCCATATTATCTATTATAAACTTTTATTCATCTTTTTTCTTCTTACTTTCCAGATAATTTAACAATCTATCATCGTGAATGAATTCCAAACCTAACCTAAAAACATTTCATTAGTCTGAATTAAATTGGAATAACAAAAATCGAATAATAAAAATAATGAAAGAAAAAAAAAACTAATGAAATATACAAGCTGAGAGTTATTTCTCTCCCGCCAATAACCGGTATTCGCCATTGTACCCTTGGTGTGTTTATCTCTTTTCTCTGAGCAGTTTGTTGGAGAACCAAGAAATACATAACATATACCAGAGAAAAAAAAAGGAAGGGATAGAAGACCGACTGTTCATTCTATGGCCAATGATTAATATTCAACAACATCCTTTGTTATAAATCGTATCTATGTTTAAATGTGGAAAAGAATTCTTAGTATAGTAACATTGTTCTTTAGTAAGTATTAAAATATTGTCATAAAATTGAGGCCTAGTTTATTTCTAGTCTCGGCATAAATTAAGTCGCATTGAAAGATTTTCGCTTAAATACATATTGCAGTGAGCGTATAAAGTCGTTGGCAAACGAGTCAAGCAGAACAACAGCACGGGAAATACATACATACATATACTATACGTAATATATACACTGGCATGTATGGAGAATGAAACAATGCCGGGCCATTGTGCCAGGAGCTCAGCCTCAACATTTCATCCAAGGTTACCCAGTCGTTTACAGTATATACACACAGTGCGCATCTACTTCAAATATATTTATATGAAGAAGGAAAACAGCAATAACAACGCACATAAAGAAAGGAATAATAATGTCTCCGCCATTTTGTAATATTATGTCGTCATTTAAGTTCAATAATGTTGCATACAAATTTTATTGATCTATAGTTGATGATATATGCAAATGAAAAAAAAAAAAAAAATTGCAGCGATGTATAATATCGTTTTATTGCTCCCTCTATTGGGAATGGATAAAGAGTGGGAGAACATGGACGGTAAAGTAACCAAACAAATCTCCCTTCTCTTTGTGAAAAGTGAGATCGCAATTATATTCGCTAACAATTCGTGTTCTCTCGAGGTTAGTTGACGCTAACCAATACGAATATTCTTCCGCTGTAATATAATTTGAAGGAAAAAAAAAATTCTAATTACGTATTATATACGTTGGAACATGATGTGCATATAATGTGAATCAAGTGGAAAAGCACTGAGATGTATTTATGACTTGACGAGATCAGACATAGGCGGATATGTAAGTTGTTTTGTCAATCGCGAAAATAGATGACGATTTTTTTTAGAAAACAATAAACGATGATATATTATTTGATTAAAATGATTTATCTTTATATCCCAAATATAGATACTGACATTGATTTATCAAACATGGAATATAATGGTTTAATGATAGCCAATTAAATGAGACGAAAAAATATGTGAAATGATTGGTACTTGGCTATAAAAATTATTGCCAGTGTCTCTGTCCTACAAAAATATTTTTCAATCTGTGCAGACATTGCTGGTTTTGTATTGGCCAATGTATACAATTTCACCTCACAGCAGCTAACGAATATTCTGTAGCCAAACCAACCTATACACGATATACGTTGTATATGTGGTGTATACTTTATTCTATAGTAATGCCATTTTGCACGGTATTCATGACTCTTGGACTATACACAATATCGCCGCGAGCTATCTTCTCGCCATGTTTTACGATACACACATTTAAATTGTCCATGTGGTTTTGCGGATGTGTGAAGAACACTATTCGCTAGAACGAAACATTTTAAATGTAGAATATCTCTTCCACAATGTCGCATATTACATGCAAATTGATATAAAGTACAACATTACAAGAGAATAAATTTCTAACCTCAAAATTTGCCGAATACACACGGATTAAATTCGATCAAGCGCGTATAAATATTAATTCTAATCATGAAATGTTTATTATTGTAATAAAATATTTTTATTATTAATATTAGTACGTTATACTTGATACTATAAAAATATCGAGAAAAAGGGAATAAAAAAGGTCAAATTATGTGAATATACACGTAGAGAAAGAAATATCCGGGTTCATTGGTGTGTACAACGCAGTATCATAAAAGTGCAATGTGAATTGCAGTAGAATTGAAAGAGAGAAGGTCGTTGTACCTCCTAGTTGAGTACGTACATGTATCCAACCTAATACGCGACGCTGAGCGCCGCTGTATATAATGTTGGTGAAGGGAGGACTTGCGAGTTGAGAGGTGGGTTAACTCTGATTCTTCGCGCATTTTATGTACTTCCGACATTCCTCACCAGAATATAAACGTAATATAAATCATTGTATTGTCGAATTTTATATGATAATTCTCATTTTTTCTACTCTCATGTAGTACCGTGCTATAAAACTTGCTACAAACCTCAATATTTCGAGCATTTTTCTATCATTTTACAGTCAGGGTTTTCATTACTTCCTATATTTTCCTCATTTCATAGATAATAAAATCGTGTGTATGCGACGTATATCGTTATTATATTATCTAGGGAAAATCAATGGCGTTTTTAAGCGAAGGCCGGATGTAATAGTCTAGCTACTCTGTAAATTGTCTACATATGTATAAGTATATCGAGCAATATGTAAGACGAAAAGAAAAAACGGAAATGACAAAGACAAAACAGCGTATGAACGTAGGTGAGGATAATATTGTATGATAGGTAGGGTATTTATTTGGTGCGGAGGCGGAGAAAAAAAAAAGGATAGATCACTGAAGGACGACACAGAATTGATGTCAGAAGAGAGGGGTGAAGAGAACAAACTGAGATAAAATGCGAAGCAAGAGGTTAGTGCAGTGGGGAAGAGGCTGATAGGTATATGAATATAATGGCGGCACAGGGAAACTAATAAAGAGGTGGAGAAATTGAGAAGATGAAGCAGATAGTGGAAGGGGGGAAAAAATCAACATGGCCGCAAACACGTCAGCGCCGCCTGGAGGATTTTTTTTTATTCCCGCCGTGAGCGTGAAATAAATTTTCCATTGACGAATAATAAACGTTATAATTTTTTTTTTCTTTCTATTCTTTATCCTATACTAATGCTAAATTAAATATACTGATTGTTTATTTATTAGTTTTTGATTGAGAATTATGTAAATTGAAAGACCATGTAATAAACAAATTATGAATAGGTTACATTTTTAGTTTTATCTTTTCTCATAACAATTTAATTATTTTTATAGCATTTGATATTAACTCAACTTTGTGATTACTTATGCTTCAAATTCGTGCGTAATAATATTATTCAATGAATATGTAAATTAAGTTATTTGATGAAATATAATAACAACATATGTATGAATTTTATTTTGTGTAACATTAAAATTTCACGACCTAAACTAAACGAAAATAATCTTCCTATATTATTTCATTATCAATATTATTCACTGATAATACCACAAGTATCAACTGAATTATCACTAACACACAATGAAAGTTTCACTGGTACACAATTTTTCTATTTAATACATTCATGAACAAACTTCACATAGATTTGACTATAATCATTCACCGAAAAATGATAATAAATACAAAAAATATTTCAACTGCAGTTGAAAGAAAATATAATGAATAAGTATACTTGCTAATATAATTTGCATTTGAAAATATTGCAAAATTAAAATTTAATAGTTCCCTCATTTGTTTTACATCCATGCGGTTCAATATTATTAATTCACATTAAATAATTGTGGTATGTGAATATAAGAATAATGAGATTTCGTAATTTTTCAACTGAATGGTAGATGCAATGCTCTCAAAATGTACCCAATTCGTATATGTATGTATGTATGTATGTATGTATAACCAATTAATCTGTTTGCTTCATTGAAACAGAGTTGAAATAGTAAGAATTTACATACAAAATTGTAATAAATATTATCCGTTCACTGGCCAAATGTTGACAAACTATTAGAAAAGAAAAAATAATTACGAATAATCACCAAATAAAAATGTAAAAAGCAAATGATGCCCGCGTTTAAGAATAAACTTGGTTAGGTACGTTCGAGTAACGTAATAGACGTTATAATTTCAAAAATATTAATACATATCATTGTCAATATTGAATTGATTATATGTAATTGTAAATATATCATCGATAATATTACAAAACAAATAATAAATAGAATTTTATAACAGAATACAACGAAATATTTCAGAAGAAAAAAAAAGACGCGGAATAAAATATTTTGGTTTTCTCAATATTATATTTATCTATTTCCACGTGAATGAAAACGAATTAATTTTGTTAATGATTTTTTTGATATAATATTTAAAAAATAATAATGTTCTTACCTTACTGTGACAGAAATACAGAGGCTGACTTCAAACTTGGATGTAAACACAATCATTTTTCTTATTAATGTGCACCAAGGCAACTGTTTTAATTAAAAGTAAATCACTCTTTACATTTCAAAATACGTTGATATACCTTTCCACACACAATTACGTTATTGTTTATCGAGATAAATACAAGAATTCACGAACTCTCCGGAAAACATCCATCGAAAACTAAAGATGGCAGCCATTCTTCTGTACAAAACAAAGGTTCACATCCACGGACTCCCAAGCAACGTAGCCTCAAACCAGACGACATCCGTCGCGACTTTTGAAGCGCCAAATTCAATTTAACAATTTTCATATGTTGAATGTCAATAGATTATTATCAAAAATTGACTTTGTATTGATATCCTCTGCATAAATATAAGTGGAATTATAATTTTCTTTTATTTATAATAGTGAAACTATCTGTATATCGATATTTTTCTTACAATTATCCTTTAGTTTATATTCAGTCCGCTACGTGGCAGCAAATTCGAATTAATCACATATCACCAAAGAGAAGCTTCTCTCTTGATATTATTATAAGCATACAGTATAATTTTTGCATATTGAGAGACATCTGGACAGAAATTTAGGTCAACTAATAATTCATTGTTCAGATAACTTCACGATAGTCGAAGTATCAATTATCGAGATACGAGATTAATCGTGAATTTTACTATATATTATTATTATAATCATAATTCTATCTAAAAAAAAAATATATATATATAATTATTACCGATACATTGGGCATCTGTTTAAAATAAGCTACATCTAATATATCAAATTACAGTGATTAACACAAAAATAAATTATGTTTTACCTGTATAAGGAATGAAATAAGGTATAACTATTATAAATAATTAATATAATATTGATTTAATAAATTTTATTCCAACGTTTCATTGATCGATATTGAATTCGAAAATTATCTGTTAGGTTGGCACCAATAATATCGTCCTTTGACTGCAACTTCGCAAGGCATGTTAAATATCACTCACATTATTCAACCTATATATATATATATATATATATATATGTATGTATATAAATATATGTGTGAGAAATATATATGTATATTTCATTTGGATATTGATTTCCACAGAGTCGCGATATTATATACACTAAAAGTCGGCATTCGATGCTACTATTACAAATAAAGGTACATTATTTGTTGTTTACAATAAACATCTATAATTATTTGTTATTTTGTCACAATATTGAGAAAGTTTATTATTTAAAATTTCCTTTTAGATATATCTGAAATGAATATTGATAAATTATATTCCAGATAATATATGATCAACGAAATAGCAACAGTTGAGGGATGGAAAACGAACACATAAAAAGGCTTTTACTTCCTGATGAGGAGACTTTATTTGAGCAAATTATTAGATATGGTCTCTATGTTGGCGCTGTCTTCCAAGTTATTTGCATACTAACCGTAGCTATTTATCATAATTGGCCGGGTGATAGTTTTTCTGCATTGAAGGTATGTGGATTTTTGTGATATGTATTTATATTGTGACCTACTTTTCCTATTTATTGTTATCCTTAAAATTATTTATATTGCAGGAAGATACGACCAGTGATGTTGATTGCTCAGAAAGCAGTCCACAAGTTACTCCCAGAAAACCTCATCGCGGTCGTAAACAGGAAAAAAAGAAAAGACGTTAATATATGTACTTTCGTACATACTACAATAATATATCAATGAATTTTATGCCAATTTGATTCACATCAATTTGAAATTATTTATAATCTTTTTTACATTTTGTTATTTTTATGAAAATATTTATATATAAAAATATCGACTTTATCAACGAAAATTTTATGTATCATGCATACGCATAAATATTTATCTATAACTAGGGTATTCATATATGTAAATATATATTGTATTGACTGATTTTACTGACAATAGAACTCGTAGGACATAAGAAATGATATGAATGAATGAAGAAGAAAAATTATTCTCTGTCAATTGATCATATTTCATTTCTCCCAAATATATATATGAATGCTTCCAATCTGAAAAAAAAAACAGTATATTCAAGCGATTAAAGTTAAATAATTTTATTGAATTTGTATTTTGGCGCGGTTAGCGTTCTAAAATTTTAGGTTATCTGAACATTTCCATGTTGGAAGAAATTTTTTCCATCACATAATTATACATACTATATGGTTGATATCAAAATCGAAAAGTTAAAACTATGTGTATATTTTGATATCGAACCTAAATATATTTTCATATCTCTAATTCATTTTTTCCAATACAGATAATGAGTGGCACTACAAAATTTTCATGTGTTCACAGTTGACGAATTATTCAATCTTACAAAAAAAATATAGACAATCCAAAATGCTTCAAAATGAAGAAATTCTATCACCAGAACAAATACTGGTTGAGGTTAGGAAATTCATCCCAGAGTCGGTGAAAAAATGTCAACGAACAAATACACATGAAGTGACAAAAGGAGCATTGACTCTTTTGAAAAATCTTCCAGCAGCTCGAGAAGCTGTTCTGGAATATCTGCGGAAAGTATTTTTCCTTGCAGTTAATCGACAAATTCGCCATATTGAGGTTAACTCCACAATTATAAATTGCATTTTATAAATGAATCCTGCAAAACAACAACCCACTATTTGTTTTATTACAGATGCAACCCAATACACCTATTCCTGATGATCATGTTATGAATATCACATTGCCACAAATACATACTGCATTAGTTGATATTGTCAATAGAAACACTCGAGTGTGGGCACCACTTATTGCGAGTTGGTCTTTGGATTTACTTGGTAAGTATGGGTAAAATTTACATATTAATGTAAATGAAATAATATATAATTATACTGATTGTTTTTTAAAGGAAAATTGTCATGGCACTATGCAAAAAGAGGAAATTTAGCAGCTGACTCTGGAATAAATGATTATTTAAAACACTGGTTATCTTTTCGATCCACTAGAATTTTAATTGATCTTTCAGCTAAATGTATAAAGTGCCTATCTACTACTGAAGGAGAATCCTGTATGAATGTTCTTACTGAATCAATTGCAGGCTACAATCCATATTTTGATTGGGTCGTAGCTCATATTGGCAGTTGTTTTCCAAATCTCGTAATTAAAAAAGTTTTATTATGGGGTCTTAAAGATTTCTCTGTTACTGGCATTCAAAAGAAAGTCCAAGATATTCCCTTAAATTCAGTTGTTGGAATTTTGGGTCATTTAGCTGGTAGTCATTTTTACGATATTAAAGAAGCTCTTTTGGATTTATTCAAGTGGAGTTTAGATGAGAATATTAACGATGATGAATTAATGACAAAACAAAAAAGAGCTACTGTACCATATCTATTGAAACTTGCTTCTGTATCACAACTTTTACTTAAAGTAATAACAACTGTAGTCCTTCAAACATGTAAGTAAATTATTATTATATATTTTATATATAAAAAAAATATTGAATCACCGGTGAAATAATTTCTTCTGTTAGTGTTTCCAGTTCGGCCGGATGTGATTCCACGATTAGCTGTATTTGCCGCTGATTGGTGTAGTTATTTCGATAATCAACCCGATGTATTAATTGACTTGACTGTACGCATGGCTCTCGCATGTGAACAGGAAGCTTGGCAAATCATAAGCATTCTATTAGATACAAGTTTAAATACGAGTAATGTAGGATATCATGGAGTCAATGCGGCAATCACAGTGAAAAATATTTGTCGTGAGATTTTAGAAATGATTCTTGAAGAAATTGATTTAATGATGCGTATGAAGGGTCCCCATAATACTGGGATTCCATTATTGACCTCTATTAAACAAGATTTGGCTCTGATTGTTCCACTGCTGCTCGATCCACAACCTTTGAAAGTGCAAACTGCAGTGAGACTCATTTCTTTACTCGGTGCTCAAAGTCCAAATGTTATTATATCTTCAGCTTCTTATACTTTACGAAATGCACAATCAAACTTTCATTTAGCAGCACTGGTGCGTTTAGTTGCTGAAAATGTCATTATATTTCCAGTAATAAAACCAGAGCCTGAAAATCCACTTTCTGGTCATGGTTACCTTACACAAACAGTGGAGCAAGCATTACGAGACATTCAATATTCTAGTGAATTAAAAAATAATGAAGCATGTCAACTTTTCAAAAATTTGGCATTATTATTAAAATGGGAAAACACAGATAAAGTACCAATACTTGAATCTAAATTAATATCTCGGGCTATCCATGTTAATTTAGAGCAAATCGCTTCTCTTTTAATGAAAACTGAAGACTATCAATTAACTCATGATATTATCAAAACTTTAGACTTATTGAATACTAATGACAAAAAAGAATATATTCATAGTGTAGATTTGGTATTAAAATTAACAAGAGCAGTAGTGCGGTACTTTTTTATCTGTATTGAAGAAGATAATACTTTGAAAAAACAACGGGGCGTGAATATTGCTAATCGTTTATTAACTCTAATGACATCACGATCATCATGTGCAAGAGTTCTTGCGATACGGGAACTATTGGAGAATAGTATCTATGGCGACCCGGCAAAATTCTTCGGAGCAAAAGTAAAGCCAGATGAAGAAGTCAAAGAATTTTCCTTACTCCAGCAAAATCATAAGCACGGCACAAGTGTCATGTTGGCACAACGGCACTCATCAGTATTTCATGCTGGTGTTATTGGTGACGGTCCAAGAAAATCCATACCAGAAAACACTATTGACAAAGAGACAATTTCACTCAATAGTTTATTGTTATTGGATAGTATAAAAGCCTGCTGCACCAACGAAGATTCACGCCAATATCCCAATTTAGATGCTATGACAATGGTTAGTTTGCTTCTTGTTGAATTAGTTTCACCTGATGTTATGTATAATGGACTGCCATGGCCAGATGAAGAATTCATGAAGGTCACAGTTGAAAGAGATTTGCAAATTAGACGAATATTTAAAGATGTTCCATTGCTGTGGACTTTATTAGAAATGATTGCAAGACATCGACCTGCATTGGCTTACTGCTCAGTGTTGCTTAGAGCCATTGCTGCTACAGTAATGGCCAATTGGAATGAAGCTGAAGGTATTCAACTTGTCAATGTTATGGCCCTCGGACAATTACTTCCACCGCCTCTCAATTGTTTAAGAGATATTTTACCTATTCTCACGCCCACTCAGGTATGCATTTATTTTATTTGTTTTTTTTCTTTCAAGTATTTCGAATAATTATGATTGATTGATAATTAAAAAATTTCAGATTAATGCTGTTATGAGAGAATGCGTTTGGGCTTTTATGCATGAAAACGTTCCCTCACCGGCATTATTCACTCTCACCGAAGGTGCAAGTATTGCATGGCGTGACACTGATGTCTCAACTCCGAGCACCCGATTTACAAATACCCTTAGATTATTTCTTCTAGCAAATATTGGAAAAACTGGTGCACTTTATTCAACACTATTTTATAATGAAAATAAATAATTTTTCAATAATTAAAGTATAATCGTAAATAATTTATACATGTATAAGTGGAGGATATAAATAATTGATATAGAAGTACGAAGATGTTAATGAGAAACGCATTGTTAATTATATATAATATATAATAATTTGTAAAAGGATGGTGTGAATTTTTTTTAAATAAAAAAATGTTAAAAAATATAAGAGAAAAAATTAATTTAATTTGTATTATTGATAATAATAATAATAATAGTAGTGCAGGAATGATGGTACCTTATAAGAAATTGCACCACGTCCTGTCAATAATTGACGAATGCAACGAGAGCATTTACTTTTTGAAAAACACCCGTAATTACAAGTATAAAGAAATATTTGCACAATATAATTGTAGCATCTTGTCACATTCGTAAGAGCAATTAATGAGCTCACGTAGAAAATCACTGTTGCCCTCATGTTGGCATTCAGTTAGGATCCTATGTACAATGAAGTTTCAGTATCATGTTGTTTCTTAAATAATCATCAGGAAGACAATCTCGCCTTGGAAGACGATCCCCCAAGGCTAATTGCAGCCTGCGCTTGAGAGTCTTATTGAGAGTTTGAATATATTTGAATAATAAAAAAAAAAAAAAAAAAAATCTGATGTAAGTAAATAATCGGACGGTGATATTTATTCTTCTTTACGAAATTTAGCCGTCTCTGATAATTGACAGAGTGAAAACACAATGTCAATGTCATCTTTGCTTGATGATTAACAATAAATTAATCTTATGCAGTTCTTGATGATAAAAAAAAAAACAAACATTTCACTTTTGAAGTCTATAAATGACTGAGCTTAAAATAGTAATGTGCTCATGCCACCCATTTCACTCTGTTCCTTCACAAATATTTCGAAGTACTGATAGATGATTGTTACGGCGAGAAGAATACCGGTGCCAGAACCTATCGCACCTAGGAAATCAGCAAGAACTGAAAGGGCACCAATACAAAGGCCACCAAAAGCTGCAGCAGTTGGAATATAACGATTCAATTCATGAATCATTGAGTTATCACGATGTCCTCTCATTACCATTTGCTGTTCTTTCAATTGTTTTGCAACCTAAAATAATGATAAATTAGTTATTATTTGTTTATTCGTTTAAATAATAACGATAAATTGTAGGAAATCAAGGACTTACATCTTTAGCTGAGCTTCCAGATACTTCGATCCATGTCTTGGAGAAGAATGCGCAAGAACCCAGCATGAAAAGAATATAAAGAAAAGCATGGACGGGATCTTGAACGATGTGTCCGACTGATTCAGGTGGAGATAAATAATAGCAGAGACCACCAACTGGATAAGATCTTGCTGGACCACCACCTCCAACATCAGACCAAACTCCCAACAAATTAACAATTAAATTGCCTTGGAATTTAACCGCTAACATTTGCGATATAACATAGAGATTGGAAACCAAAGCAGACTGAAGAATGATTGGAATATTGCTTGTATAAAAAAGTTTAATTGGATAGCTGCTGTATTGTCCACGATATCTGGTTGATTTGATTGGTAAATCCACTCGGAAGCCCTTTAAATTAATTAATAATTGTTTAATTATACTTTATTTGTATAAATAAGAGTAATATAAATTCTCAGTATGATGAAAAACTTTTTTTTTTTACCTGGAAGTATATGACTATAGCAAAGACCAAAATAGTTGCGAGCAAGTTCATTAAATTGGGTAAATTTTGTCGATAGAAAGCCTCGCGCAATCCACGAACTTTGTCCTGTCGTGTAGCTAACAAATGGAATAATGCAATTACAGCACCTTCGAATTCTGTGCCGCGTCCAGTGTTAACTGTTGCTGGTGAGAATGCTTTCCAAACAATGGTTTCGCAAATATTTGTAGCGATGAAAAGTGAAATACCGCTACCAAGACCATATCCTTTTTGTAAAAGCTCGTCCAATAACAATACAATCAGACCAGCAACAAACAATTGAATGATAATAAGTAGACAAACGCCTGCTCCAATTTCAGCTGGATCTCCATACATGCCAGTCATTACATAGACAATAGCTTGACCAACAGTAATAACCATACCAAAGACTAGAGAGAAAAAAAAACATTTTTTATAATATAAATATCAATTTTAAATTTCAGTTAATATTTATATTTTATAATTTTTTTTCTTCTTACGTTTTTGGGCACCGTTGAAAAGTGCTCTGTCCTTTGGCGTATCGCCAACTTCAATTATTTTAGCTCCAGCTAATAATTGCATAATTAAACCAGATGTAACAATGGGAGAAATACCCAATTCCATTAAAGTTCCTCTATTTGAAGCTAGAATAACTCGAATCCAATAAAAAGGATCGGCACTGTCTGAAGACATGATACCAAAAAGTGGAATCTGTGAAACAGAATAATATTCATTATAAATATTTTTCATAAAGACTATCATTAAACATCTGGATAATTAAACTCACCTGACAGCAAACCAGAAAAATGAATAACGTAATAGCAGTCCATAGTACTTTTTCTCTAAATTGAATCTGAAACACACGATATTAAAGAATAATTTCTGATTTATCAATGTAAAAAATAATAAATAAAAAATCCAACGCCAAAAATAAGTTCTATCTTTACCTTTCTCTGTGGCTTGGCTATTTCTGGTAAAATGCTGCAGAATGGTTTTATCACCTCCAAAAATTTAACTGTAAAATAAAATGAAATTTAATTCACATGACTATAGAATTTGGGCAATATGCTAAAAGGTAAATTTAACTACTCATATACCAGCATCTGGATAACCACAAAATTTATCTTTTATATAAATGAAAAAAATAATATAATTATAATATTTCAATGAGTACTTACTCCCCATAGTGAATCCGTATTATTTTGCTTCTTTTTCAACACTATGGGATATTAAGCTTGGACTTTTCAACAATGAAAAACGTCAAAGAAGCACCAGCAATCGTTATAAATGATGTGACTGAGTGTAGATAGTTAGAGTTAAGCTTGAAAACGATCGGGTGGCAAATGCAAACGACGAATCGTGGCTCACTTCCACGACACGTATCAATACGACGTGGTCACGTGACTTGATGATGTTGGCTGACGAACTCGCCGGCACGGCATATATTTTTTTACAAATTCCGTTATTCCGTTAGAGGGAGCTTATTCCCAAAAATATATATATATAATAAAAACACACACATCATAACAGCATGTACGTGTAATTCTTTCTCTTTCTCTCTTACTCATTGCTTTGTTATATCAACAAATGTCCTCCCTCTTTCTCTCTATACATATATATTATTCATTCTATCTATTGCAATACGCATGCGCAGTTGAAGTACGCATATTACCTGCGCAGCTGTTGCATATTTTCAAATCGCCTCAACCTCATTCACTTTTTCAGAGAATGTTACGGATTATTAAGTCCTTGTTATGGTTCTGATTCACTTCACTGAGTATTGAGTAATTATTTTCGTAGATTGTAAGTATTATAATAATTTCTTCTGTTTGTTTATTCGAAATTTTTAGCCATTAAATTACGAGAATAAATAATTACACATTTATTATCATAATTCTTTTTCAATATTCATAGACTTGCATTTATTATTTTTAAAAATACATATATTAAAATAATTAAGATATTTTATAATAAATGACAGTACATTACGTAAATCTGACATATTGTCGGAATTTATTCTTTGACTGTTGATTAATTGTGACATACTCAGATAACAAGGACTCTGTTTTCGGTTTTATCATAAGGAAACGCATGTATATAAGGAACTTGTATTCAATGTGATGCCATTCACTATGTTCAGTTGATTTGAAAGAGCAACAACTTTAAATAACATCAGCAGAATATTTTATACAATATATATAATCAACAATTTAAACTTTTAGTTTAAATATTTTCCAATCGAATTACTGTGCTAAAACAATGGATTATCAAACTATTTTGCACTTCTTGTTAACTATTAGTTCTGTTATTGGACGGTATGTATAAATGATCTTCTGAATATCATAAAATTATATCTCATTCATTAATATTTTCATTCCAAATATTAATACATATAAATACATATTTAAATAAAGTCAAACAGATCTTGACCCAGATTTTTTTTATATATTATCATTTCTGATATGGATATATATGTATACATATATATTTGTAATTTGTTATCTTAAAAATTTTTTTAATTTATATGAATGTTTATATTGAAGATAAACATTCAAGAAGAAGAAATTTGAAGAGATTATATATTAAATTATGTAAAATATTATGAAGAAATATAAAATATTCCGGCGGTTTGTTATGTCAATCGTCTCCTGCAACGTTTGAAGTACCAATAAATTTACATACTGAGTTTTAATCTTTCAGTTGTGTTTGAGATCTTCAATTGATCACTTCTAATTGTTGTGTAATAAATATAATACTTGTCAGGAAAATAATTCAGCCAGAATGTAATAGTCTGCATTGCTTATCTATTGAACAAGTCTCATTTGAATTATTTATATGTAAATATTATACATATACATATAATTATAATACATCAATATACATAACTGTAGATCGATCCCTGCAATTGAAATTATTGGATAAGATCAACAAATTCAAATTGAATTCGCATGTAACATTAATTTAAAACTATATTATATACTCATAAAATTTACCTCTCACTGAATTTATCCGTTTTATCATTCAATTAATTCTATATTATATATTCTGAAAATATATATTTGTTTGTAATTATTTATTGATTTATTTATTTATGTATATCGTCTCAAATGAATTTTTTTTTCCAGGAGTTCTCAACAAATATCAATTGACCCAATTGCCGGGCCATATACATTATCTGAAGGTCCACATTGGGACAAGGAGAACAATGTCCTTTACTTTGTTGATATTCCCAAGCAGAACATTTATTGTTTCAATCCTGAAACGAAAGCCATTACTCACACTCATCTATGTAAACGAATATAAGCATATTATTATGGTTTCATTAACAATTACTATGATGAAATAATTTGGATAATTAATTTCAGCATTGGGACCAGTAGGTGTTGCAGTTCCTGACGCCGGAAAACCAAATACCTTCATCGCCGGGAGTGGTACGAAACTGGTTGAAGTACTGTGGGATCCAAAGTCAGATAATTTGAATCCTACTGTAAAAGTTCTTGCAACTGTTGATGTTGATCGTAATGATACTAGATTCAATGATGGAAAAGTGGATCCAGCTGGACGATTTTGGGCTGGAACAATGGGAGAAAAAGACGGTGTTATTACAAATGGTCGAGGCACACTGTATAGATTTGATAATAATGGCACACCAACGAAAATATTGAGTCCTGTGTCAATTAGTAATGGTCTTACATGGAACAATAATAATGATACATTTTATTATATTGATTCATCAACACGAGAAATTGTCAGTTATGATTACAACAATACTACGGGAGATATCTGTATGTGAAAAATCGATAGTTTCATAGTATTGCATAATAAGTGCAATTATTTATGAATAATAATTCATGAATAATTGTACTTATCATTATGCGATGAACAAAATTATTTTTTACTGTTTTCTTGATGTGTAGCAAATAAATGTATGGTGTTCAGCCTTGAAGAGAACAATATACCGGGTGCACCTGATGGTATGACAATTGACAAAGCCGACAATCTTTGGATCGCAGTTTATAACGGGGGACGGGTAAAATATGTCTAAATATGTACACATTATGAAGATATTTATTGCCTAATTTATCATTTGTCGTTAAATGAATTATTCTTAACTCAGGTGATCGAAGTTGAACCCAAATCTGGCAAATTACTTCGTACAGTGAATCTTCCAGCAGCTGAAATCAGCAGTGTAGCTTTTGGTGGTCCCAATCTTGATGTCCTCTACGTAACTTCAGGAAGGCAAAATCTCACAGACGAACAATTGAAAGAGCAACCATATGCCGGTTATGTATTTGCCGTTCATGGTCTCGGTGCATCAGGAAAGGAAATGATTGCAGCAAAAATTAATTGAATTCAACATGTCTAGATATATTGCTTACTTATTCAACATGCGATTTCTTGAATAAATTATACGAAATAATAAAATTTTATTTAATTTGCATGAATTACTTTACATTTTTTTTTCTTGTGAAAACATAAAAATAAATAATTATCGCTATTCAATTTACAAAAGAAACATTGTACGAACTTATTATAGAATATACTTGGTAGATATATCACGTTGTAAAAATTCTAAGAATTCTATGAATATATCTGACCATTTTGCAATGATTATCTTATCATATCTTCAATCGTCCAATGTAATTATTTCAACATTGTCTTTTACAGGTTTATCGATTTTCTTCGGTGAATTATTCGACTTTGAACGTGGTATTTCAAAAGCCGTCATTGTATCTGAACTCGCAGGTCTAACATTATCCATAGATTTTTGCGGCAAAACGCTCAATGAAAGCGGCACATTTTTCGTATAATCCCCGGTTGGCTTAGTATGATTTTTTGATTGAGGAATAATTTCCAAGTGAGCATGTTGCTGAAGTTGTGAGAGCATATTGAGCGTTTCAGCAGACGTAGGTTGTGGTAAAGGATTCTGATTCGATGTGGGTATCTCCATGGCTGGCAATTTTGATTTGCTGCTACCTTTTCTGTAGCTCGATTGTTTTATTGGCGATGCAATAGTATTACGTGATTGATTAACAGCACTAACAGACAATCCACTTAATTCAGATGGAAGATATGATGAATTACTTGATATTGTACCAGCTCCACTCATATTCAAAATACTTTGTAAATTATTTGACATAGATGGTATCGGCGGTTTTGTTATAGATCTATGCTTCTTCATTGAATTCTGATTTACAATTTTTGGTGGAGTTATTTGCTGTGCCTGCTTCTTCAACTGTAATTTGTGCTGTAATGACGTTCCACTACGGGGTGGCATTCCCATAGGTACCGGCTGGATATTTAATCCAGACGGTTGAATACTTGAATGAGTAACTGGCGGAAGATTCATCATACTTGATGGACTCCCGCTCTTAAGTGGTGACAACGATGAGGTGTGCGCTGGCTGAATTTCATTCAAATTCTTTGATATTCGTATTTGTGATGTGGACATTTGCGTTGGTACTGTGGTTTTTGATTGCTGAATTACTGATGGTTTCAATAATGACACCTGAGTGGTTGGAGGATGAGTTATTGGTCTTGGGGGTTGCGGTGCTTGCATTGATTTTGAAGTGTGGGTTTGCAATGAATCAGAATTAACTGATGATGAACCATGTTTTGATGATTTTGATTTATGATGCGCTGGCACTGGTGTAATTGAAATGCTTTGAGACAAATCTTTTGCCGTGGAATTTGTTGAGGTAGTAATTTTTGAAACTGGTTGATGATACATCATTGCCGAGCTTGAAGTAGTTGTCGTCGCAGTAGAACTATTGAGATTCAGTAGCTGTTGAACTGTTAAATTACTGAGATTTCCCATAGCACTAAGATTATTCAGGTTAGTTTGTGAAACACCACTCATTCTTACATTCCCTGAGCTAAGTGTAGATACACCGCTAATATTAGGTAAACTCGTTGATACATTAGGTGAATATCCAGCGAGACTGTTTATCGATGATAAATTATTTTGATATTGTCGAAGAATATCTTGATAACTGCCCATTTGATTGAAATAATTAACAGTTGATAATTGATCCAACATATTGCCGCCCATTCCCGTAGCCAACATTGCTGATATCATGTTTTGATCTATCAGAGGATTCATAAAAAATGGATTCATTAATGATTGCGTGCCTGAACCGCCCATAAAATTTCCAAATCCTCTTTTCGCATTAAATTGATTCATCATGTTTCCACTTTGCTGTAAATTTTGAAGATATTTATTGACATTGGGTGGCCGACCGCGCGGTCGTCCAGTGCCGGGATTTTTATATGGTTTACGTTGTTGTGGCGCTTGCGGTGATGTTGTTATCGGTTGACTTAATGTCACTGGCGCAACTGGAGTTGAAGTTACAACTGGAGTTGGTTGAACATTTTGAGTTTGATGCGATTGAGACGCTGCAATTTTATTTGCGAGATTTTGTTGTTGACAACAACGCATAGCTGCTTCAAGAACATTGCCTTCTGCTGTTTTAATACCCATGTATGCTTTATAAGTATCGACGAGCAATGTAGCAAAGGCTTGTACCTCTTTCCCTTGGAAATTCTTTTGAACTTGCTGATATATTTTATAAACATCTAATAAAACTCGTGTTCGTGGATCAGTTCTAAATAGCGATGCATTATCTGCAGCATTAGGCGGTCCCATTGATTGTACTCGTGTACGTAAAGATTGTAAACAAAGTGTTAAAGCCTGACGCGACAATTGTTCTCGTTCCGAGTCACGCACATATTTTCTGAAATATATTATTATCAAATATTAGTTAATTCATTTAGATAAATATCAATTAATATAAATTTTATACATACTTGTCTGCATCAGGTGTCTTTCGTAATTGTATACACAATTCCATTAGCATCCGACTATCATCAGTTTCTTTCAATATTTGCATTAACAAAGTTACACATCGTGACATGTGTGAGGCAAAGCTACCTGGTCGATCAATTTCATCATTAGGAATACGCCATACACCCTATTGAAAACATATTACTCATGGATTAATTTTCATTCTATTTTATACATCTTATCTTTATAATCAGTCTTTGTCAGGCACATTGTTTAATGAAAATTTTGATCTTTATCTTATATATAAATGATAGACTTAAATAATAATTACAAATCTTGATATAAAAGTAGGATAAGAATAATCATTTCACAGTTTGCACATCTTATAAATTAGTCGATACATTTAATGTGAAATTAATTGAGTCTAATAACTAGAGTTTACAATATCTCTGCCAGTGGTGTTCAATATTTTTTCAAATTAATATACGTACTCAACTTGATTATGAAATATTTTCCGGCTTATAAACATGTTTAGTTAGGTAATTTGTCGACTTAGTAAAAAGGGATAAGAGCTATTCAAATTTTCATGGACACGTGTTACTAAAAATAGATGTATGCAAGATAGCCGTAAGTGATAGATAATATGAATGTCGCTTACACTTTATTGTTTTGTCACGCTATATATAAGTTCAAACAAATACTACAGTCTGTAATTGCTCACTGTCTTCCATGAAAGACATTGTATGAAATCTCTCGTGTTATATTTTTAAACCAATAACTATGAAAAAGTTTAAGATTATTTCAATGGTTCTGATTATTTTAGCCAGTGCATTAGCTAGGTAAGTAATCAATTTTATTTTACAGAGAATAAAAAGACGATATGATAAAAAGAGAAAATATAAAATGGATTTGATACTCTTGAATAATTGTCTCTAGTTCGTCCTTTTGCATTATTAAAATAATCATATTGCAGTTATTCCATCTACTTTATTATTAAAAATAATCAAAATATATCTGGCTATACTAGTACATTCTTGGAGAAGCTCGTGATTGACACGGACGCTGGTGCTGATGATGCAACAGGTATTTTATTAGTGTTATCCGCTTGGGCCCATCACGATTCCAACTTTGAACTTATTGCTGTTACATGCACGTACGGAAACACGGCTGAAGGAAATGTCCAACAGAATGTACTAAAGACTTTAACCGTCGCCAATGCAACCCATGTAATATTAATTAAATGAAAGTAAATTTTTTCTATAAAGTATTTTCGAAGATTTCTAATTAAATTTTTAATATTTCAGATTCCAGTTTATGGCGGAGCACAAAAACCCTTGACCAGCAATTACACTTCAGATAATTACTTTGGTGAAGATGGATTTGGAGACTTTATAATGGATGAAAAAATCACAGCTAAAGTCAATGATTCGTACAAAGCTGCTGTTGCTTTAGTTAATTTAGCGAAAAATTATCCAAAAGAATTGAATATTCTGGCTTTAGGACCTTTAACAAATATTGCACTTGCAATTTCTCTAGATGAAAATTTTGTACATAATGTTAAGAAATTTTATATCATGGGCGGAAGTGTAATGGGTCTTGGTAATTTTTCTCCTGGTGTTGAATATAATTTTGCCTGTGATCCAGTGAGTAATTTCATCGTTTTACAATCGATGATCAAACCAAGTATGCTATATCCCTGGGAAACAGTTGTTCAATCTGATATTTCTAAAGTACGTTCTAATTGTTTGTTTTCTTTTTAAATTCAATTTGTACTTCAATTGAATCCATTAATATTTTATTTCATTTAAGGAATGGCGAATTGATAAACTTGGAAGTATTGACTCGAAAATCATCCAGTTTTTGAATAAAGCTGAGGGTATAAGTCTGTCTGCAGTTTCGAGTTGGCGACCTGCTGATGCTTTGGCAGCTGCAGCCATGATTTGGCCGGAATTAATAAATAAAAGTGAAGTGCTTCATGTATTGGCAGTGATGTATGGCGAAGCGAAAGGATCTCTGTTAGTGGATTATTATAATGTGACTGGTAAATTAAAAAATGTAGAAATTGTGCAGAACTTTAATGTTGAGGCATTTCAAGATAAAATTTTATATCATTTTTCGTAATTAATAATACCGAGAATTTTCGTGGATCAAAATAGACTTGAATAATAAACAAACAAATAAATAAATAAATAAAGGAAAACTCACATTGAAAAAATTTGTGTTTTTCCGATCAGCAAATAGCCCTTGAAAAGTGTGTCCAGGATAATATTGACATCGATATGTTGATAGTAATAGATCTCTACACCAGTCATTGTCTTTTGCTAATTTATTATTGAAATAAAAATGGCAGAGACGATAGATAGACTTGTAATGCTCGGGAAATCGCAAAACGCACTGTTCCAATCCAGCAATACAGTATGAAATTAATTTAGACACTTCAGCATCCGTAAAATACTCTTCTGCAAATTATTATTTTTAAATTAAACATTTTAATATGTATTTTTAATTATTCAAAATTACCTTTTTCCTCGACATTCGTATTCATTTTTTTCTTGTCCGACTCACTGTCAGAGTCACTATCACTCTCTGCACTGGAGCTATCGCTGTCAGAACTATCATCACTGCTACTTGACTCATCGCTACTGCTAAAACTTGAATTGTTTGTTTCTGTAGTTGTGGTTGTTAATGTCGTCGTTGTGCTTTCTTGTGATCCACGTCGGCTCATTATTGCCTCATCTTTCACTGTATTTACCTGGGTTTTTTTCTTTTCATTCAACTTATCTTTACTGTCTTTTTCTTTATTTTGATACGTATAATCGTTATCTTGAAATCGATCACTTTGTAGCCATTTTCCATCAGATTTTGTCCCATCCTCAGCATCTTGTAATGAAGGCGATGTCTCACTTATGTTTATCGTATTTTTCATCAGTGTATCCATAATATCAAGTGGACCATCATTTTTCATATCGATTCCAAACTCTTCAATTTGTTGCTGTGCTACTCTTATATTATCATAAGACTTTTGGGGTTTTACACTGTCACTTTCATCACTAGATATTACCATAATTTCTTCATTAAATGCTGCTATCTCTGATCGCTCTTTTTCTGCTACAATTTCGCATACAGTTGTTATTAAATCGTCCATAATACCAACGACATCATGCATTAATTGTAAATGCGAAACGTTTCCAATTTTTACTCTTTTTGATGACTCATTATTGACAATTTCACGTGGCCGTTTTCTACTCTCAGATTTAGTTTTATTTAATTCATTGGATTTATCAAACATCATTTCCTCAACATTATTTTGATGCTTATCTGCTATTGTTTTACATTTGAGAATTACTTCATTAGCAAAATGTTCATTTGGTTCTTTATTGGCAACTTTATTTTCAACATTCATTGCATCTTCTTTACGTTTATTTTTATTTAATTTAGATTGATATTGCATAAATGGACCGTTAGCGCAGTCTAGAAGATGTTTCAAAAAAATTTGTCCGAGAGATTTTTTTAATGGTTTACCCTCGTGTTGCTCCAAATATTTTAAAATACTTGCGTGAATTCTATAATGAACTTCCAATGCTTCAATTGATAGATAATAAGCATTTTTATGACTGATTCGTTTTGGATAATGAGCATTATTTTTATGTAATAATTCACTGGCTGTTGCATAATGTTCCAGAAATACTGGCGGATCATCATTCTTTTTTTCAGCAATTTTTGCTAGCATATAGTGATACAACCATCTTTCATCTTGCATATGCGGTGAATCATCAATGTTTGCAAGATAAATTCGATTAGCTGAGACAAAACAGTTTTCGGCAATTTCTAATGTATTTTCTTTCCTCTCTTCGAGAATAGCAAATTTTTCCATGCTCAATGTATCTGATTCCTGTTTGAGTAATCGCGAGCAAAATGAGTGAACCATGTAAACAAAATTTCCATATTCAATCCAAATGACACTATGACCAGGTTTTATCTCAACTGCACGTTGATAGCAACATTGTGCAACTTTTGCTTGAGATAATAGCTTCATTATATCGGCTAATGGTTTACAATTATTTAATGAAGTACCTATGAGTGTACTTTCTGACATTGCCAGTGCCACCCACGAATTGAATGCATTGAAATGGAGACAAATGTCCATGGAATAATATTTCGTTGCCGATAGCCAATTGTTATTTTTAAATGAATAATCACCTAGAAGATAAAAAAGCGAATCGATTTGATAAGGCATTGGTTTCTTGACTGTTGGCTTTTTTTCATTATCGCCTACAATATACGATGTTATTTCATCCAACATTCCACTTGGATCATGTTCACGTGGTACAAGTGAACATATTTTCTTGAATAGAATTTTCGTGTCTGCACCGATAGACATTGTCCTGGGAGTATCAAACTCTGGTAAAATATCTGGTTTATAAAATTCAAAAAGTAATTGAGCAATCTCCCATGTTAATGGAAGTTGAGGCACACCGTGATCTTCCAAATGTTTCGGTTTTGTTTTGTTAGTACGATTCGGATGTCCATAAAGGCACCAAAAAATTTGCTCCAAATGTTTACTAATTTTTTCACGCAATACAACATACCGCGCACCGCACATTCTTGGGACAACTGTTTTAATGGTGAAAAGCATAAGTTTAGCTTCATTAATACAGCACCAAGAATGACGTCCCAAAAAGTCATGACCAATAAAGAGAATCATGATTGGCGGAGGAATGTCTTTATCCTCATCATCTGAGTCTGAGTCTTGAACATCTGACGCCTTTGGTTTTTGAGCATTACGTGATTTTGCACGCTCTTTATCATCCTCGTATTGGAGAATATGATGCAATAGTATCCAAGGCGTGACTGTTTCAAGTGGCATCTCTACAGTTGTATCTGCCACGTCTAATTGATGACAAACAATTTGTACCAATGTTTGAACAAATCTAGAGGCTTTTGAATCTGATAAATACCTCACAATTGATGTTCCAATCATATCTACACACATTTCTAATTTTTCCAGTGAATTGACGACACTTGTAGCCCATTTTTTCTGATCAATTTCATCGGTGGAATTAATATAACACTGCCAAGTCTCAACGAGACATGCTTCTGACCAGACATAACACTCTTCATAACGTTGCAATTTCCACAAACTATCAAGCAACATAGATAATTGTTTAATACGATCAATATTTAATTTAACATTGCTAAAAACGTCATTGCGCTGTTTAGAAAATTTAAATGTGTCTTGAAGAATTAAAGCTAACTCAGCATACTTTTGTTCATCATAAAGTTTTTGAACTTCACCAAGTTTTTGGCCTCTTTCAATGGCAATTAGTCGTTTTCTAACAATTGATATTGTTATACGAAAATTATGTTTACAATTTGGTAATGTAACTGAAACATTTGGAAAATGATCTATAAATTCTTCCATATTGTGTAAAAGCAATTCTAGAGTTTTTAGGGTAATTTCAGTGTCACCTTGGCATAAATAAATATTGGCCTTTACCCATAAGACTCTCAATAAAAATATAAAATTTTCTTCATTCATTAAATCATCACGGACACTGGCAAAAATTATGTAACCAAGTTCTTCTGAAGGGATTCCTGTTGCTAGTGTATCTATAGTGGAAGGCGGTAATATATCAGGCTTATTATTCAACCAACAATCTGTGTGAATTTCACTAAATAACAGAGTCATCTCGGCATCGTATTTTAATAAGGAATCTTTTTCTGCAACATCACCAAAAGGTGAACAATGTGGAATATGCTCTCGAGTAAAAATATACGCTTGGAGATAGATAGCTTTTAATTCTTCTGGCCATTCATAATTCCATTTCGTAGATAAAAATTCTGTAAACTTGGCAATAATTATCATCATATTACTTTTGGCACTGTGTTTATTAATGAATTCAATAACATCATTTGATTCGGCTTCTGTTCCAAAATATTTGGGAATTTCATTTACATCAGGACTAGGTGATATTGAACAATCTGTACTCTTGCTTTCCTCATTATTTAGTGTTTTATCGCGATTTGTAAATAATTGATAAAGGTCCATCGTGTCCATGGAGTCATCAATATTTTTTAATGGATCATCTTTTGTTAATTTTGCACTGTCTGGCAAAAGTGTTAGAGGAAATATTCTTCGCATTGTCTCCTCTAATTGAACATCTTCTCTTTCAGCTTCTCTTCTGTTTGTGCCACGCACTCTAGCTGATCGTCTCATGCTACTGCTGCTCCATGCCCACTGTTGCAAGAAACACAAAGAGCTTCTGCGCCTTTTTTTCACTTTTTGCTGTTCTCCTTTACCATCTGACTGTTCATTAAGTTTTTCATCGGGTTTATTTGCCTTTTCATTATTTTTGTTTATCATTTTTTCTGTTATTTCCTCATTAACATCATCGTCATTCGTATTAAGTACTTCATGAGATTCCTCAATCGATTTTTCATTAATATTCGTTTCATTTAAATCTTCCATTGGTGATTTTTCATTATCTGTATTATTTTCATTTATAATATCATTTTGAAATTCAATATCATCTTCTAATTTTTCCTCAACATCATTTTCTAATTGCTCAATTTCACACGACTCTAATTTCAACGAATAATCATCCTCAATTAATTGTACACCGCTTAAATTTGATTTTTCATCCTCCTCTCCGTCAACTTCCATTTCATTTTCTATTTTAATTTCCGGAACTTCTTGATCATGTCTATTTTCAGTGGAATGAATTTTATTATTTTTCATTTGCACTTCGCTATCAATAATATTTCTAACCTCTGTCTCCATCTCTACAGTAATTTCTTCAGATTTCTTTGATTTTTCTTCAACAGTATCATCGTGAACTGTATCATTATATTTTTGAATATCAATTTTAACTTTACTTATGAAATTAAGATTTTTTTCTGTAATACTTTTATGCAAGCAAATTAAACTTTGTCCCAATTCCAACCATGTGTGATTCTTTAACGGCTTTAAAAGCGTTAGTTCAGGTAATGATTTAAGCACAAAGTCATCTTTACACGCATCTATCCATTTTGTTGCGATCTCCGTTGCTTCCGCAATTAATTTATCACCAATTACCCTATCAAATTCTGTATCCATGGGTGGATCAAGCGCCCAATCAACGTTAAATATCTTATAACTCTCTACAAAGTAGGGTATATTTTTAAAAATTGTTTCTCTGAACGCCAGGCCCTTTATATAACTAGGATCTCTTTCCAACGCCATTGATATGTAAAGTAAACAATTCATGTAATCTGGTATAGCATACATAGCAGTAATAATATTATCAAGAGAAGGCCAATGATTTGGATTACATCTGAGTCCTTGCCTGAATGCAGAGCAAGCAAATTCAAGATTTGCTGTCTTCATCGCTAACATCCCCATTCTGTACCAGAGTGTAACATCAGTATCATCAAGATTTGAAGCTGCCCAATAATTGTCAATGGCATCCTCATATTGACTAAATCGTGTGTAAATTGCACCAATATTTTTGAAACAACAGTATTTCAATGACAACATTGGTCTTGTTCGACCATCAGGTATTTCAGGTTTATCAACCTGATCAAGCAATTCCGTTTCCAAAAGATCTTTAAATATAATAAGAGCATCTTCGAATTTATCTTCATTTAACAATTGTAGAGCTTTATTGTATTCAGTTAAAGCAATTTGTTCCTAAAAAATTGAAAAGATTAATTGTTGGTCAATATTATACAGTATCATATATGATACATAATGATTTATAAATGTCAATTTTGTGGTTATTTATACCTGAGCTTCGTTGGTAATTGTTGGCGTATTGTCCTCATCACTCTCATCACTTGACTCTTCATTAAGAGCTGATATTTTCAACATTTTGAACAACCCAGTTGTTCATTAGTTTATTAAATTAATTTGCTTTAATTAGTGCTGAATAAAAACCACAACATGAAACATCCATGCTTGTCTGAACATTTGGGCGCAGGATTAAATCAAAACATTGTATACCTCCTTATACATTTTTTTTTATCAAATAGTATAACCAATAAATACAGAGTATATAATATATAGATATATGCATGTGGTGTCTAACTATATCATATCATTTTTTTTATTTATAAAAAAGCATCATTTTTATTTAGCGGGTAAAAAAGTAGTATGTTATTAAATATACAGAAGTATGAGTGGGTATTATAAGTAGTATTTAGTGTGTCAAGCCTCTACACGAATGTAAGCTTTGCGTCCGCCATTACGTCTGCCTGCGCCATCTGTGTTTTTACAAATGCGCGCGAAACTTGAATTTACAAACACTATTGCTGATTCGCAAATGTGTACTTGACATCAATTTACATTAATATTATATATAGTTATATGCAAACATGTACATCGTACATGTAAAGTCTTCTTTAGTGCACGATTTCTTTAGTTTACATACTGAATATAATGAATTTCAAGAGTTTACGGTATCAAATTTTATAGCTCAGCTGCTTATTCAGCTTCCATACAATTAAATATATATTTAATTAATAATATTACATGGTACAATTTAATAGTAGTGAAATGAATAAAAAGCAAATAGGTATAATCATCTTCGGCATCTTTTGCCAGTATTATGATATACTTTTTTGATAACAGACCTCAAGTTTCATGTGATTTGTCACAATTATCTAATAATATCTATGTAAATGTTCCAATTTATTTATATGTCCGTCCATCCTAAAAATTAGTATTATAAAAATCAAACACATGATATAATAATGCGCATCATGTATGGTTAGTTAACAATTTGAATAAATTGGTAATTTGACATGATAGGGTATAGTAACTGTGAATAATCAAAATTAATACATATCATAATTTTAGTTTTACACTTTTATAGAATGAATTTGAAATAATTTTTTTCGATTTACTTATAATCTTAAAATATTATTTCTTATTTTTTTAGACAAAATCTAAATTAAATTATTGTTTTTTCAAGTTTCTACGATTATTGATATATTTAATTTTTTTTTATTTTGAGGTTAGATCTTTCAAGTTCTGCGCATGTCAGGTGGAGAGCACACGAGCGACATCACGAGCCGCTGTGTCCGTCAGAGACAATTAACAACCGTGTGATTTTTGTCTCCTTTGCTGCTTGCAACCACAATCACAATGGTTTTCTTGGATTTAATGTAAGTATTAAATATCATACAAAAAACTTTTGATTATCAAGATGAAATGGACATAAGGAAATCGTACGAGATTGCATTTATAAAATAATGGTTGCGAATCTGTGCGAATTTCTGAAAAAAATATATTGTCGCCTGTCTCTTTTAGGCTTTTTTTTTCGTTTTATCTCGACCAACTTCGCCATGCCGGTTCACAAAATCCATCACTTTTAACCGTTGTCATATTTCTATATTCGCGATATTTACTTTTGAAGATTTATGTTTGATTGATTTTATTCACTTATTGTTTTTCAATGCAATGTATGGTATGTTTATTTTGCATGTAAATATACCAATATGTCTCAAACAATAGCTGGTAAAGATAAACTTAATGAAACTATTAATAATTCGTAGTACGACCACGTAAACAGAATCAATGGCGTTAGTCTCTTGACTTAATAAATGCAAAATCAGATAAAAATAATTTCAATTTATTCTTTTTTCGTATTTTGTGAATCGCAATTTTGGATACAAAGCAAACAAGTTACATAAATACTCCTAATTGTTTGTAATTAATTTAATGAGTAATATGTTTTTTTCATTTATTTTTTTCAGGTTTCAGTTAAAAAAAATAAATCAAAGTTTGGAAAACTAATAAAACAATTGAAAGTTTATTATAGTACGAGAAATAAGAAGAAAAATATCTGAGAAAAAAAAAAGCAAGTGCATGAAAAAGCACTGCAGGCTGCTCCGTATTGTAATCACAAAAAAATTGATTGTGTGAATTTGTAACATATTGGAAAATATAAAAAAATAATGGGAATACAAGATTTTCAGACCTTTTTAGATAGCAATTGCGTGCCAGGCGGCGCAGTGCCTGTCGATTTATTGAAAATTGCTCGACATGTAATTCAAAGACAGCGAAGTCGTGCAAATAAAGCGCAAATACCACATTCACCTCCAATAATACGTCTTATTTTAGATGGAGAATGCTGTTTAGATAGACTCTATGGAGGATATTTTTCGGGTATGCTAATCTCATTATCTCAAAAATAAATTATATTCCATAGATATTTAATTAAAATAATATATTAATTGGATTATACATTCGACTAGATTGGGCGTGTGGTGGACAATGGAATCGTATGTTCCAGTTTCTCAATGTTTTTATACAGGCTATAGAAATGTCGGGGGTTGAATTGGCAGTATTTTTCAATGGCTGTAATGAAGCTCCACGTCGATCAGAATGGATTGAACATCAATTACAAACACGAGCTAAAGTCAATAATGTATGTGTACACGCATAATTATAATACGTATTTATACATATTATATTCATTCATATTATTATATCAATATGTTGATTATTAAATTAATAGGTTTTGAAACATATTACTACCAAAGGAACTCCACCACCAAAAATATGGTGGACGCCACCTGTATGTTTGCGTACTGGTTTACGAATGGCTTTGCGCCATTTGAAAATATCTGTTGTATGTATTATGATTTTTAAACATCATACATTATATAATATTTATTAATTATCTGATTATTGATGAATTTTATTTTATTCTTATCCCATTAGATGTGCAGTATGGACGATCATCATCAAGAAGTAATTGCATATTGTCGTGAAAATAATTATTATGGATTGATTGCTGACGATGCAGAATATGCGGCATTTGATCCGCCAAGATATTTTTCATCTGAACAATTAAAATTAACATATAAGGGTTCTCTTGATACAAAAGAATATATGACTTCACATGTTACTAAGGCACTCGGTATTTATCCTGATCGAATGTGCATATTAGCTGCCTTACTCGGCAATTATATTCTTACTGAGCACGATTTAACAGATTTTTATAAAAGTTTAAATATCAATATTAATGGACCAAATAAGACAAATATCGATCAGGCAATTAAAGCAATTGCTGGTTTTGTTAAAGATCTTCCCTCTACTGAAAGAGATGTTGTAGCGCATAAAGTCTTTGGCTCACTGTCTGACTCTCGATGTTCAAAATTACGTCAGTCCGTCCAGTACTATATAAATGGTACAAAGGAGGGTTTCTTGCATTATAAAACAGTGAAGCCCGTGAAAAATCATAAACAAAATGTCAAACAGCCAATTAGTGTACAACAATCTTCTAATGACACAACAGTAGCAATAACATCAAACGATGAGGACTGTAGTAATATAGAAACATCTCGCTTTGCTTCCGAAACTGCGGAGAGCGAACGTGAGAGTCTTGATGCATATAATCAAGCCACTGCGAACGCTAAAGCTGCGCCAAAAATAGTAATTGATCCGCCTAGTCGTCAGTCACAGGTCGATAACGAAATTACTAAATCTGAAGAGGAACAAGGTGATGGTCAGGCTTTAAATGGTACACACAATCTTTTAATAAGTTCATCGAGCTCAAGCAGTAGCTCTTTAGCAACTTCACCATCACATGTGACTGCCGAGTCAACAAAATCAATAGAAAAACCAATTAATATCCCAAAAACTGTACCCGAAGTGATGCGAACGGCTTCTGAGCGACATCAGAAAGGCCTTATGTCACCATATATTTATCAAATACTTGTTGGAGGCGAAATAAAATTGCCAGTACTTCTTGAAGATGAAAATCACCGAGAATTCCCATCAATCCATATTATTTATCGACCAATCAGACAAATGGTTTATGCCATTCTATTTAATCTTCATCATCAAATGTTTATGGCAACAAAAATTAGAGAAAAAGGAGGTGATTAAAATTATTCTCATTAGTTATTTTTGTAATACGTATTAATAATTTCACTTGAATTTTAATAAATTTTAACTTTTGAACTTTTCAGATTCTGAACGAGCAGAAATACCTAATATTGTGATTAAGGAATGGGTATGGTCTAAAGGAAATCCATTTCAAACACCTGAATATGTTAAAGCTGAACAAATTGGTTGGGGTGTTCCTACAATCCAGCGTTTATGGTTTGGGTAAACATTCAAATATTTATCATAATTGTCCAGTAGATTTTAAGCAATTCATTTTTACCATCGTATAATATATTTATACGGCAACAATGTATTGATTGAATTGGTACTTGGATTACTATGACTCTGGTGCATTGAGTACCAAGAATATTTATAGTACTGTTGATAAAGTGCAGTGCTATAATCGTTACAGTTCACGAGGGCATCATAGGTATGTTTGATGCTCTTTGTCTGTGTTGATATTGTGTATTCATTTCATTATATATTTGCAGGCTGTATTGTGCTAAAAAGGCAGTTTAATATTTTATTAGCACGAAAATCAATTGAAAATTTCACAGTAATATATTATTGATATCAATTCTTCTTCAAATAATTCTCTTTGTTTTTCAGCACAAGTATTGAAGATAAACGCCGTAGATTACGTGGATTTTTGACGTGCATGAAGTCGGACACGTCGCTCATATTAAATGTAGCATACGTTCCACAGCACCTATTAGTCATGGCGTGCGTTTTAAGGTATATTAATTTAATATTATTGTATAATTCTTATCAAATTTAATTTATTTCAGAATATGTATTAATTCAAATCTTTCTGCTATTTTTTTGCAATGATAAAAAAATAGATATATCATGTCAATTTCTGATAAAATGAGAATACTCAGACGCCCGGAATTGGATGCTTTCATTGTTCAGGCATTTTCTCCCGACCTCATGAATCCACAATATCTTCAGGATTTACAGGTAATTAATTATACAATTATGTTATTGCATATAGATAATTTCTATAATTTTTAGAACGAGATGAATCATATTTTATTTTTATATTTTTCTAGTTACCACTTGTAACTTGTCGTGGTGTTCAATTAGCAACTCTATTTATGACCGGTATAGAGACGGCTCTCTTAGCAAATGATGCGTGCGGTGCACCAATTCCATGGTTAATGTGCTGTCCATGGTTGTGTTTTGATGGTAAATTGTTCCATCACACATTAGCCCGTGCGACTGTAGCGAAAAATCTTTTGGAACTTTGTGGAGGACATATTGATCGTGTTGTTAAAGTTGAAAGGATGCGAAAGGCTATACTTGAAGGAATAACACCTATTTTTGCTCGTCCACCAGGACCACCAGGACCACCAATAGTTCCAGGTAATTACAAAATAATATAATCAATGAAAATCCATCATAATAATTTAATAATACATAAAAGTAATTTGTTTCAAGGATTTAGACCATTGGCATTAGTACCAAATGGTCTTCCAAGTGGTTGTGTAATTAATGAAACACAATGTCGTGGACGTATTCATCGTGGTGGTACCATTCCACTACGAGAATTAATTCGTCGACCTGTTCCATCACGTGGTGGACAATTGGAAATTGCCGGAGTTATTGTTGGTCAATGGGGTGCCAATTATGGACAACCAGGAAGATTACCACAACCAGTGCAATGTTCTCGGGGACGTATACCACCGCAGGTAGGAAATTATTTATTTCCTTGCAAAATTCTGTCATGAATGCACATGTTAATTTCATCATACAATTTTAATTGATATAATAATTATTTTGGAACGATTAATAATTTCTTGTCACATTTTGTTGGCTCTTTTAATGCATGATTATCAAATAAAAGTAACTTCCAACATTGCCACTTGTGTAATATGTGTACTTTATTTGCAAATGCTATTTGTATTATTGAGGTATTAAATTCTACAATTGTTACAGTATATCTAGTGTGACTTGATTTAATGCATTTAATAGCTTATTCATTTATTAATTCATCTTATTTTCATGATCTTGAGTTACAGAAGAACTTGCAAGTTTTTATTATTGATTTTTTTAGGCACCTTTTCCGCGTTTAAATGCGCGAATGTTGCAACCACGCGGAAACAATTATAATTCAATTGCTACTCGCGGCAAGAAAGTTCAAATGAAGGTACACAAAATTTAATTATAAATTCTTTCAAATAAAAATAGTTATTCATGTAATTTTTATCATTAATTATTAAATTATATAGGCAACAAGCAAAAAGAAGGCAGCAGTGAAGAAAAATCTTGAAAATGAAAGTAAAAATGATGCAAAAGACTCAGATAATGTAGAGGAAAAATGCAATGCAGATGGTTTTTCGTAAGTGACAAATATCTATTGATTGATTATTATTTAATTTCTTATAATTTATTTTTATTACTTAAACTATTTCCAGTAAGCTGTTAGTGAAAGATATTAATGCCAAAGAAATTGTATCTGAATTGGATCATCAACCTAAAGAAGCTGTAGAGGACAATAAAATTACAGAGAAAGGTCAAGGGGACGCAGCTCTCAATGCATCTCCGATAATAAATGAAGACAACGACAAATAAAAATAAAAATTATATTTAATATTCTCGGAAGTAATTGAAAACGACAGCCAATTTTCACTAAATGAACAAAAAAATAAATCAGTTTAAGGTTAGCTGTTCCGTTCTAATTTTTGTGTCTATATTAAATATAAATTTGTTAGATATCTGATGAAAGAAATTTCTGAAATTATTGTGAAATTTAGGTTTATTGCGCCCGTATATGATGATTAATTATTTTGAACTTTAATGCCAATTAGGCTGGAGTTATATTGATTTTTTGGCGCTAATTAAAGTTGTATTTGTTAATGTTGTATTTTATTAAAATTGTTTAGAATAAAAAAAGAAAATGAAATGAAATTTCAAATATGAAATATAGGCTCAAAATATTGGCATAAATTCTATCGACAAACACAGCGATAATATCGAATAAATATTTTATGCATTATTGTTATATATGCATACAATATTTAAATAGTAAAACTAATCACATTATCCTGTGTTCAAGTGATATCGCTGCATAAGCAGCTAAAGTGTTTTGATGATGCGTACGGGAATTTAATAATTAAAAAATCAATTGAATCATCATTATTACTGTACAATATGTTCACTGCCAAATATATATT